>CAXDID010000717.1:0-107030 GCA_963988835.1 Hexamita inflata
AATGTAATCTTAGTATTTTGATAACTATTCTGAGAAGAAATAACTAATAAAGTGAACTTTGAAATATATTTTTTCTAATAACAAGAAGTTACTATGTCTTAGAAAATATTATAGAAAATAATAAATAAGACTCATTAGCTTCACAGCTCTGGTGTCCTGATAAGAAATTATACCAATGATGTTGGACTATGATAGTTTTGATTCACTAGTATAATTTTAGAAATGAAATACAGTATGTATAAGTGAGACTTAGAATCTTGTTCTATTTTTTAGCTATACTATTGTTTGTACCATATGATGAAATATACGATTCTTAATTTTACGTTGAATAAACCAGCTACGTCGGCTCAAGCAAAAAGCATAGATATGTTAAATGACTTAAATATTGAATGATAAACAATTTATATCTTTTATTTTCAATACCGAATATATCTAAATAACTAAATTTCTAAATAATATCTTTTAATTTCTAACAAATATTTCTAATAAATATTCACAAATACAATATTCCCCTCATTTAAGTTCATTAGTTCTGAAGTGGAGCGCGAACAGCCCTTTTTGGTCTTCGAATTCCTGAACTCCCTCAACGAAAAACGTTTTGATTTCGTTTCCACTCCGAATTTAATTTACACCCCTTGTAAATGTGAAAACAATACATTTAAGTTCGTCACACTTTTCGCAGAACAAAAACATGGGCGACTTTTAAACATTTTACTGTAAATAATTGAAAACGGAAGACGAAACTTATTGGCTCAAATTCTGACAGAACCGGGGATTGAACTCAAACGCGCGCTCGAAGTGGGTCACCTACAGATTCCAGTACAAAGAAGTGAGGAACACGTGAAATCTAATGTTTGGTCTTTAAATCTGCTTTAATATAATATGTAATTATTACGGTGGAGTGAAATTATCGGACTACAAAAATATGTCAAAGTAATAATAAGTGTTTTTCAACTTAATATAGCACAAAGTACAAATTGAAGGGCGCAAATACACATCCATCGTGTTTTACACCACACCACGCAGTAAAGTGCAGCTTATACCAAGCTAATCACACAGGAACTGAAAAGCCTTCTGGGCAGCGAAAACAGTGCACACGCGGTGAATAAGGGCGTCTATTATCGAATCACCAGCATCTGCTTTGATTATTAATCCAGTCATTACAGTTCTCAAGCACTGAAAGCATTATTAGACATCAGAATCATAGGAGCGTGAAAGGACCGTATTTGTGTACGCGATCAAATTAATAACTTTCTAATTATCAAATACATCAGCCCACAGGTTAGTGACCTGAATGGTGTCGTTTTCAATACATTCAACATCCAATGCAAGCCACCACAACTAAGGATTGTCCAATTTAACTGCAGCAGCTACTGTGAACACATCAGTAAAATTTAAATCATTCTCAATGTAATATTTTAACGTGAATTTATTCTTTATCATAGCATCATAAACATGAAGATAACGCTTCCCTTTCTTCATCATCCTCAACAATTCTTTTTAAAACTATGTAACTTAATTTATACCCTTACGAGATATCGTTAAATAAACAAACCGGTTGCTTAGTGTATTTTTAAGTTCTCTTTAAGTGTATTAAATGATAATATTATCTAATGTAAATTATAAGCTGGAACTCTAGTTAGCTGTATCAAAATATTGCTAAATTAATTAATTATTAATTTCAAATAAGTCACAAATAAAATGTAAAGTTTACTATTTAAGTAACATTTCTTTGAAGGACAAACTAATTATTTCTACTATCTACGACTCAGCAGTTAATACGTTGTTTAAAATTGATATTCTATCAACACAAAACTATATATCAACTTTAAATGGATGTATAAGTTTTAAATGACGATCATAACAAGTGCAAAATGTTTAGTATTCCATAAATATTTATTAATGCTATTATAGTTCGTGAATGAGATATTCATCATCACAATGATAAGTTTGTTCAAGTTTACTCATATTTTCAGCATAATGTGTGGGATCAATCATATAATACTCGTTAAACAAATATATTACACACCAAACATGTGTTTGATTATCTTATTCCATTTCAACAGTATAAACTGGAACACAGCCTTCAATAATCGAAGCTTACAAATCGAGTTTTTAACTTAAATATTAAAATGACTTAGCAAATCCAGAACAATTTGTTTTGTGCTCAACTAAACATCCTATTATATTTTCTTAATTTTCTGTTTGTTATTCAAGACTATTAAATCTAGAACATTCCAAAATAGTGCGCAATATATCATAATACTAACGTATACAAGATTTTTAACCTTAGCATAAGTTGAATATTATATTATTTAATTATTATTGATATGGTTCAATAAAAACTTATATTTTATATGACAACTGTACAAATTTTAACGTATCCTACTTCCACCATTATTATGGATTATCTTTAGCTATTGCAACTAATATCATTCTTAACTCGATTGGTTTTAGGCATTTTACATCAAATTAGAATATATTTAAATCATTTAGTTGCGCCTTAATAATATTATATGCGATTTCTAGTTATTTTCCATTAATTTCATATCTTAACATTCGTGAATAGAAATTTGTTAAAGGTATTTGGTGAAGTGGATAATTACATTTCATTTCTATCGCATATTAAAGATATTTTTGTTGTAAAGTATTTACAATAAATTTATAATTCAAAAAGTTAGCCAATGTTTCATAAATTCAAGTTTAGTATATTCTTTTGTTTTGATTATTTAAATTATAATTTACGTTTGACTGGTCTATTACAATTTACTGCGTTATAGCTAAGGCTCAATTTAATCATTCCATAATCGCATTTAATCTTCATCTCATAAGTCATGAATTACCACGAATCAAAACTTAGTTACACAACAATGCTACCGCAAACTTATATCAATTTAAATTATTTATGATATAATTGTCTGATATTGGTTAAATCATTAGTTAATAAATGACTCACTTAATTATTTGCATCAATTGGATATCATCAACAATACTGAAGTTCATTATAATTATTATATTTTAATCTCCTAACTCACGACTGTATATTTTTAACAATGAGCCAAGCTACAGTTATGACTTCTAGGCCTTGCCGTATACCGATTTTATTTTTATTTATACGTTATATCAATCAAATTAACTAGGAATGATACTACCAGCTATAAGCTTACTTAATATACTTAGTGCCGCGTTTTGAACTTTACAGATAATTTATTAAGGTTTAAGTATTAGGTTTTAGCTCATTTGAGAGATGAAAATGTGAGATGATAAATCACTATACGTCGGTATTAATGCAAATAAATGATGAGAATAGTACTTTTGTCCTGATAAATGACAATTGATATTTTAAATTTTACAATATTTCTTTATGTCGAGGTATATATTTATGTCAATATTACAATGGTAATGATTCAAATATTTATTAAAAGAAAAAATCTAAGTATTCAATAATAATATAAAATTTACTATATCTCTATATCTTTCATTATTTTACATTTTTACATATAATTATAGTTTTACATTAAAGTTATTCCTGTACTATTAATATTTTGATCCTGTACCTACTAATAGTCATATTCTAATAATATGTTAATTTCAACATTAAAATTAGTATAAATTAATTAAAAATATCATTTTCCTATACCCCACTTCAATGTTGGCTTTCATAACAACCTACAACTACCAGGTGTTCTCGATGACCGAGTTCGAGTTCTGCTACAACTACGTGTACGACTCGCCGTTCCAGGAGAACCTGATCTTGAACCTGTCAACCACCTTCACCTTTGACGAAGCCGCGCAGCTGTCAGCCTGCAACGAGACGCAGAACGTCATCTTCCGCCAAGTGAACGACTCCGTTGTCCAGCTTCAGCTCAACCTGGACGTGGACATTCAACAGACCTCTTTCGCCCTTTTCTTCTACATCTTCAAGAACGTGGAGATCCAGAACTCCGTCATCAACCTGAACCTGAAAAACGGCTCCAACAACGACGCGAGCTTCTTGGTGCACACATCGCCGGAATTCACCATCAGCATCTTCTCTACCACCTACAACGTGAAGACGGATTCGTCCAGCTTCAAGAACGTCTACGGGATCTCCAAAGTCCTCGACAGAAAGCTCACCTTGAACCAGAGCTCGCTCACGTTCGCTTCGAGCTCCACCGGTATTTCCAACTTCTACGGGCTCTGCCACCAGACCGACTAGGTTTCGATCGACAACTGCTCCTTCAGCCTGAACGTTAACGCCACGATCGCCACTGGGTTGCTGTACATCAGCTCCGGCGCCATCCAGATCAGCAACATCTCCGTCGGCGGTCAACTTTAAGGAGCGAATACCTACGGCCTCATCTACCAAGCGAAGGCCCAGGTAACCATGAACCTTATTAAGTTCACTCTTAAGACCAATGGCGCGACCCAGAACTGCGGCTTCATCCAGAAAACTACCGACGCGGCCTCTGTATCCGTGACGAACATCAACTTCGCCGGCTTCCCCTTCGCTCCAAGCGAGCCAGCCACCTATGGAGCCGGGCTAACTTGCCCGTGCGTTCCCGGCGCGAATCTCGTCAGCGGCCTCTGCAACTGTTCCGTGGGCTCTACCTTGGACTAAGGCGTCTGCAAGTGCACGCCCGGATCCACGATGGTGGGAAACACGTGCGTGTGCACCACTGGAGCCACGATGAACGCGAATGGAATCTGCGTCTGTACGGCAGGCGCCACGCTGTCTAACGGGCTTTGTGTCTGCACTCCTGGAGCGACTCTCACGGGCGGGGTGTGCGTCTGCACCACCAACGCCGTTCTGACCGGAGGAGTGTGCGCGTGCCAGCCGGCGAACTCCGCGCTTTCCGGAGGGGTTTGTGTTTGCACCCCCGCTTACTCGACTATGTCCGGAAACATCTGCGTATGCACTCCGGCGTACAGCTCGATGCAGGCTGGGGTGTGCAAGTGTAACCCGTCGAATTCTTTCATGAACAACGGCGTCTGTTCTTGTCCCACTAACTCGGTAATATCCTCCACCGCCTGCACCTGCCAGCCGGCCTACTCCGCCATGCAAAACGGAGCGTGCGTCTGCACTCCTTCGCATTCGCTCATGTCCGGCAGCACCTGTACCTGCACTCCTTCTTACACCACGATGAACAACGGCGTGTGCACCTGTCCGACCGGATCGACTCTCACCAACGGCGTTTGCGTGTGCACGGCTGCCGGTTCTACGATGTCCGGGGGCACTTGCGTCTGTCCGCCAGGCGCTGCACTATCGGGCAATGCCTGTGTTTGCAACGTCGCTGGAACCACGTTTAAGAACAACTAATGCGTGTGCACGAAAGACTATAAAGGTTCTGTTTTGTATTGGAATGGTGGTAATTACTGGTGTCCTGATAAATAATTGTGTTGCTCCACAAATGATAATGGTCCTTCGTATACTTGTTCTAACAAAAAGACATATTGGAGCGGCTGTTCTGGTCATACAAGTTAAGTGACTTGAGATATCACAATTAACACTATTTATTTAAACATTATATATATCACTTCCAACAGACTTCATTGAGACTTTCTTTAAAAACTCGCAGGTTATTAGTTAATTGAACAGTAATTATTTATTAATTGCGTTTAGATGTATTGTTGCTGTTGAGTGAGTCATGTAATTAATTTTCATATGTTATAATTTTGAAAATATTATTAACAAAATAATATGAATAATAATATTATTATAGAAAACCACACCACTCCGCCAAATGTAGTATTAAAGTTACAGTTATGGGAGGTGGAATTGCTTTTTCTTGTTTACTATGTGAGTAATTATATATTAAAATATTTTGCCACTTCTAATGCGGATGACAAATTCCAATATATAATCTCAAGTTGGAGATTATTCATGAACTACTCATTAACACAAGAGGGCCAAAAATATGATTTCGATCGTATTAGACCATAATCGACTATTCAAAGTCGGTATTTAATATTCCAAAAAGGAAAAATAGAAATTACCACATGCATTAAAAGGACGGCAATGACAAAAATAAACGCGGTAGGAGATGTTTAGGGAAGGTCAACTAATTCACTTAACAAACTTAGGCAGTTCTGAAGCGTTTATATTCTCTTCATTTTTGGGTCCAACGGAAGAATTCATAAAATATTGTACCAATCTGAACTAGTTATATCACTCGTTTAAGATGTCCCTGTAATTTCTAAGTTTTAGTCAACAAAGCTAACATATGAAAGATTTTATCTCGAAAATATATGGTAGTTAAGCCTGATTGGAGAAAAGAATAAGAGGATCCAACAATTGGTGTACGGACGCAATATGTAATTTATAACTAGTAGCGCAAGCACTGGATCCGCAGAGGACCTCGGTGTTCATCTTTAACTGGGTCAATCTAAACGATTTTAGGTATTTCTTAATCACGAAAAACAATGGAGGACTTTTTCTTTCAATCTCAACCGGGAGCTCAAGATGAAGTTTGGGTACATCGCTTAATTAGAATTATAATTCAGGTAGTTACAGTCGCTTTCATTCTCAAAATACAAATAATGAATGCCTTTTTGTTTCTTGAAGAATGGAATCAAGTGGGTTAGTCGGGCCCAGCATTAAATAATATATTGATGCTACTCTAAAACAACAGTTATTTTACTTATGATCTTCCACTTCCATATCATAATGAGAAATCAATTTTCTTGATTGTTAAATTATACAACGTTGGGTAAAGTTGAAACTTATTATTGAAGTATATACAGAGTTATATACTTTAATTATTGTATCACAGCTATCCAAGGCTCAACCAGGCCTTGATGTGATTGAAGCACTTTACAAATCAATAGTAAATAGAGTCATGGAGTGTATTGATGAGGAGGGAGAACACACTCATTATTGAGCCGGATAGTGATATAAGTAAGATTCAAATAATAAACTTCATTCTTCTTCCTAATTCAAAAAAGCATTTCGAGGGCCCACCACTGTAGGAGAAAATATAAGAGTTAACTAATTTAATACAAGAGCCTCAGGTACCTCTTTCAACAGTTTTAATTAACAAATTACTAAGAGCGTAACCGAAATCAGTGGCTTAGTCCTTATTAAATTGCTCACAACCGGAACCAAAGATAGACTAGGCTTCATTCCCAAAACCGACGTCGTTGGTTGATTTGAGAAATATTTAGCGTCTTTCGAACACTAAACCGACACTTGATTTTAAAAAGGCCGAATACGAGTATGCTTTTTCAACGAATATTTCTGTGTATGTGAAGAAAATCTTGCGTGCTTTGGAGGTTGAAGGTGAGACAGCAGAACTTGTGTTACCGCTTCCAGCTCCACTTTAAAACGTGAATGCCACAAATTTATCAGAATTTATGCAACTTTTTATTCAGGATAAAATTTAGGCCTTACTTGAAGAGGAGGATGTTGATATGGGATATGAACACGCGCTTACCTTCACGAATGCGATGACAAAGTACATATCGTCGATTAAGCACCCGAAAATGAATACATTTGATGTGCAGTAGTTTAAAACAGCTACCTAGTTGATTGTGAAGAGGTAAACCTTGGTGAAGTTACTCGAGGACGAAGCTAAGTATCAGAAAATGAGCCAAGTGACTCCATTTTCTCCACAGGAGATCCAGCCGGCAAAGCTCGTGAGTGAGGAGCAGATGAGTCAGATGTGCAGTCGTTTGCACGCCGATTACAAGCGCAACAATTAAAAGTTGCTTGAGCGTTAACGCATGAAGTACGAGGAGGAGCTTACTAATTGCACGTTCAAGCCAGCGATTAGTGCCGAGTCTCGCTTGTACGAGTCCGATCCCTCTTATGGTGTGGATTGTTTCGTAGAGAAGCGCTAAATAGAGCTGAAGAAGATTCAGGAGAACAAAATCGTCCGCATTCTGAATCAAATAATCGAGGAGGCCGAGAATTTCAACATAAAACTCACCGACCAGTTCCTCATGGAAGTTAAGCAAGATCTTGAGGCCACCAACAACACTACAATCTAAAGGGATATCCAGAAAAAGATATCGGATTAGTTGTAAGTTAAATATTAAGAACTGGAGAAGCTGAACTATCACAAGAAGGTGAAAACGGGAGAGATAAAGAAGATAAAACTCAATTTCGAGCCAAACGAGAACACAATGGTTCAAACACAACTCAATAAATCAAGAACTTATCAAAACACTCTCAGTAACACTGTAAGAGCAAAACAAGAAAAAGAAGAGAAAGCACAAGAGAAGTGGAACGCGATCGAATCTAAAATAAACAAAGCGAATCTGAGAGCCGAAATATTCAAAGAATTCAGGAAAAACGCAATCGACCTGAAAATAGTCGAATAAAGATGGGGAGCGGAAGGACTCGAAGCGGTACTCGGACAAAGCGCAGAATAAATCACTGAACAGGAGAAATCAGGAGTCGTCACACTCTACAACTGCTGGAAATGAGAATATAAATTATTAGTTTGCAACTCTTTAAAATAATATAAAATAATTTTAAAGCAAAATCTGATTTAAATGTACAATTAATGTAAAAAACAATATATACCTTTCTACAATATCTTTTAAAAATTGTAGTAAAACTAATTAATCTGCATATTACGTATATAACCATTTTAATTAACTGAAAAATCACTGACCACAAGTATTATTAAAATATATAATGACGCACTAACTAATATGTTGAAATAACTAAATTAACGTTTTACACTAAATTATAATACATTTTAAAGATATTTCAAGAACTTATAATAATAACATGACTCACTCAACAGCAACAATCCAACAATACATCTAAACGCAATTAATAATTATATATTAGTTATTTTATTAGTTATATTAGTTATTTTACTATAGCTTAGTAAAAATAATATATACTTTAATAATTCTCGTGGTTAGTGAATTTCCAGTTAATTAAAATGGTTTTCATCTTTTTTCCAATCTAAGTGATTCTGCTTCCTCATTTATGTAACAGCTTTAATGTATTTACTATGTGTGATTTAACATCTTTTTTAATATCAAGTAACTATTTTACTTTATTCTATAGTATGCAATATGAACATATATACATAATATTAATAATATTACGTATGTGTGTAGCGGTTTAATTAGTTTTTTACTATGATTTTTAAGAGATATTTTAGATCTTTTTTGTAGAAAGTTTGTTTTTACATTAGTTGAATATTTAAAATCAGATTTTGTTTTATCTTATTGTGTTTTTAATATTTAAATATTCCTTTAAAATATTTTGAGCTTTTGTTTTTGGATAAGATTATATTGCTCTTTTTAGTAGCAAATTCATTTTAATTCATATTTCAGTATTATATATTTTCTTTTTGTCATTACTTATTATACTATATCTAAGTAAAGTCACTGGATGGTTTCGAGTGAAATTTGTATTACTATATAAAAATGACTGCGTTACTATAACTTAAATATAAAGTATATTAGTAATGAATAAAATGACTCACTTAACTGGAACCTTATCATCAATACTAAGGCTCAATTTAATCATTCTATCTTCATCTCATAAATCATGATAATCTACAAATCCAAACTTAGTTACACAAAAACGCTACCACATATAATCTCAACATGATAACTCATCTTCTAGGATTGTCACTCTGAATAGCTTCCTCAGACAACCTAAGTTTGTTCGGCACTTGTCGAATAGTCTAAAAGGTTATTCAGAAACATGAGTCTTTTTATACTCAATAAAGACTCATGACAAATATTACTACATGAACCAAATTATTTCAAATATTAATATTACACCACTCCAATGACAATTATCTTTATTATTAAAATATATATTATTTTTACTTGGCTATAGTAAAATAACTAGTATATATTTATTTATTGCGTTTAGATGTATTGTTGGATTGTTGCTGTTGAGTGAGTCATGTTATTATTATTATTATATTGAGATTTATTGATATATTGAGGTTTAATTATTGATTGAGATTGATAAAACATAATAGAAAATTTTATACATATTAGCTGAATAGACAAAGTTGTAAATGTAATGAATAAAAATCTTTTCATATCTGTAACAATATTATTGGTTCTTATTGTATATAATAATAAAAATACTTTGATATGACGAAAATTACGTTCAAAGATCACATGAATATTAATTTGAATTTTAAGATACAAATGACAAATCCTTACTAATTTCGTTAAATGCGAAAAAATATTTTAAGATATGATTATGTTGCAAAAATAGCCTTTGTATTTAGGGATGGTTTTTTATACTAAATTGTAGTATAAATTTCAAATGTCGTATAAGTATGATGTAGTATACATTTTCGTATAAAATTGTAAGAGTAGTATAAATTATGTCATTTTTCACATACCTGGCAGAAATTCTATGTCATCTTAGATGATCTGTATTTACAACCAAGCACTGGCAAATCTTCAAAAAGTAATATACCTCTATATGTCTTATTTCATAGAAGGTTAGCAACTCTTAATCATTTAAAAAGGCATTTCGTAAACCTACGAAATGAACTCTTTCATCAGTTCTGATAAGAAAACAGTACAAATGGCGACCTTGTTTATCTTACCAAGCATCAAGCATCATTCTTGAGGTTGGGAGTAACATCAGACATCGTTCACAAGAAGAAGGGGGGTGGTAGTGAATAGCGGAAGTGTATATTTCTCAAAAAGTAACATTGAATGTCAACTTTTTAATAAAAAATTACAGGAAAAAATGGAAAAAAGAAAAACAAAAGTGAGTATAAATTCTAAAAGTCGTATAATCTATACTACATGCTATACTTAAGTATAAAAACGTCAAAGTAGTATAAAGTAGTATAAAAAACCATCCCTATTTGTATTAAAAGCCATTTTCGCCTTATATATTATACAGACGTAACTAATTATACTAATTCTCCACTTTATATAAAGATGATGGTACAAAAATTTTATATGTAAGAGAAGATGTTCGGATTCCAGACTGAATTTTTCATCAAGAACTAGGCCGGATAGGACTGTTTCATAGTATTTTCTAAATTGTTCTCGTTCACTCAGAAACACTCCCTTTTAAACGTATTGCGTTAAGAAATTCTAAGTGTTGAGAACAAGGTGTTCAGCTGGCTTCCAACCTTTTACGTGAAGCAAAACGAACAGTTATCACTCACAATTAAATAGGAATGCAGTTGCTTCTCATAACAGCTCACTATTACTGGATTAAAGAACTGGAAGGTTGTTGGAGACTATTTCGCACACGACTTCTAAATATTTGAGAACGGTTAAGTTGTGGCAAGAATGTCAAAAGCCTGGTTCACATGGGGTGACTCATTTTTAATTGAAGTTTACAATAACACACAACCAGAATATGTAATCGCCGTTGTTATGGGCATTCACAGAATCATTGAAAAGAATAGAAAGAACGTGGGGTTTGGTTTCTGACTGAAATCTGAATAATAAAATAACTTTTGACTAATCATTACTTATTAATTAATGTAAGTATAATTTGTAAGTATAATTTGAATTGTAAATAAGTCAGTTCTTACCAAGAAAATAATCAAAGATGTAATTTGCTTGTAATAAATATTAAAATACAAGACTTAAGTCATGAATGAAGAACTACTCATAAATTATTCTGAATTCTTTAGAAATTCTACCAATTATTGACTAAATTGGATTAGAAGGGTCCTAATATTAATGGCATCGGATAAAATAAGTAGTTAAAAAGTCTTCTTATCTACAATAAGTGAAATAAAGAATTTGGGGAAATTAACACAACTTTATTTAAGTTCGAACGAAATTATTAACATAAGTAGTTTGAAAAAACATTGAAGATCTATAATTAAACTCTAATAAAAACCAAAAATAAGGATTAGAGGATTTAAAGAAACTTAAAACACTACACTTGTAAAATAATTATATTAGCGATTTTAGTCCAATCATAAATCATCCTAATTTTAAATAATAAAATGACTCACTTAACTGTAACCTTATCATCAGTACTAAGGCTCAATTTAATCATTCCATTTCAAATAATATAACATTAGCAATTAATAATGTGAGTGATACAAGTATTATAACAAATAATATTTAATTTTATTGATCATTATATGGCATTTTGCTGTATTACAATACCAATCAATATTTATGAATAACTGAATCTGTATTTGGGGTCTGAACCAGAAAGAAATTTGATATTTAATTTAAAAGATGTTAAGAGGTTTTGGGCAAAGTAGTAGTATTTATTATCCAATGTTATCTTAAACGATATGGTATATTATATTCAACCGATACCATCTATTATATATTACTAAAATGTGTGTCAATATTATTAAAAATACATGCAACTTTGACTTGGTACTTTAAAACAGCTACATGATTTGATTAGTTGAGATTTCGGAAGAAATAATGAGATTATGATATTTTCGTTCTATATAGGTATTCATGATCATAATATATGCTATTATATAATCATAAATGAAATTATTGCGCCCGAACCCGTCCAGATCCTTCCTCCACCCCATATGAAAAGAGTGTTCCAGTTTAACTCAGAAATGAGATAGAGACATGCGAATTTGTATAGTCGTTAGTCTAATTGATTAAAAACTATCTATAGCCCATGAATGCGATACCACGAGTTTGAAATAATTGATAGTTGAATAACTATGTGAATAACCGCAGTAAAACCCAAATAAATAGGGGATCTGTGTGTAGTTAAATATCTATATTAGTAGTATCCATAGAGTTTTCTATTCAATATAGATATTGATTTAAAGATATAATATTGTCATATTTTCATAATAGCAAAGTGGTGTGAAATAGAATGCACTGTATAAATAATTACTAATAATTATATACAAAATCAACAACTTATATAATTGGTCAAATTTTGTATTTTATCTATTATTTGACCAATATTAATAATTGATTTCACAATATAGTAATATTATAGAATTATATTGAAATATGATATTTAAATGTTCACTCCAACATGAAATATATTTTCGTATTTGTAAAATTACTGATATAGAATACGTTTAGTTTCGTGACAATACAAACATAGAATAATAAATATACATTAAATATAAGTAGATTAAAGGGATTACTTAAAGTTACAAAGTTAAACAAAATTTGTGAGACAAATATATATTATATATTGAACTAGCGGTATATTTATAATTTATACTTATGTATATATTTATATCACTATTATGCAAAATCGCTTACACAACTAGAGTCATTTAGCAATGTTTACAAATCAAATATAGAAGTGAAATAATCAAAATAATGTCTTATATCTATATATGAATGCAAATGTTTATAGATATTTTAATATCCATTTGTAAATTATTATTTTACTATTTATTAACACAGTATTAACATTTATTTGAAGTTAATGAGAAAGTTTTGAGTCAAATGTACACTCAAAAATGAAAGTCAATAACCGCAAATTCAATATTTCCTTTTAAGGTAAGGCTAATATGACGAAAATAAACCAGTTCCCAAAATTTAAATAAGCCTGTCAATAGTGTCGAAAAATGGCTACATGGCCTTCAAATCAAAGTACGAAGTCAACTTTGTATTCTAATTATCAAATTTTATCTTTCCAGCTGATTATTCTCTATTTTTTCTCAATTAGCGTAATTCTCTTGTATCCAATCAAAAAATTATCTTACGTTATGATATACTTTCAATTTCATTTATCTAAAATTATCTCTCTCCACATTCACCATTAATAAATCATTTATGCATTCTTTTCCCACTCCTCATACAAATGATGGTGCAGAAGTTTTACATGCAGGAAAAGGTGTTCGGCTTTTAAAACGAGTTCTTCATCAAGAACGAGCTCGGCCAGGATTGCTTCGTTGTGTTCTCAAAACTGTTCTCTCTCGCTCAGAAGCACTCCCTTTTGAACTGTTAAAGACAAGAACTTTTGAGTGTGGAGAACAAACTGTTCAGCTGGCTTCCAACATTTTACGTGAAGCAGAACGAACAATTACTGCTCACAATCAAGCAAGAGTGCACGTGCATGTCACAGGAGCTGACTATTACCGGAACGAAGAACTGGAAGGTACTTGGGGATTACTTCGCACACGACTTCTAAATATTCGAGAACGGTTAAGTGGTAGCGAGAATATCAAAAGCATGGTTCTCATGGGGCGACTCATTCCTAATTGAAGTGTACTACGCACAACCAGAGTACGTTATCGCCGTTGTCATGGCCATACACAGAATTATCGAATAATAAAGAAGAAACAGCAGTAACTCAATGATGTGAAAGGATGTATAATTAAAATAATATCTTTTTGATAACAGCCTTTGGTTGAGTAGTAGGGGAGTTGCGTTGAGTATTAGAATATCGTATCAGAAGGGGTTAGCTTCGAAATTGGAGGAAATATCTTAAAAATTAGTTTTGGGGTGGGTTCAGTTTCGGGCGCCATCCCGATTGTAAATATGTACATAAAGGAGTGTTTTTCATGGTATATGATTATTATGATATTTGTAACTCTTTGCGACAAGGAGCCAATAGTAACAGAATATCATTTCTCGTTATATTTATATTCATTATATCATCATGTGTATTCATTTCTTATGAACATATCCATAATGAATCTGTTATTACAGATGCTTTTATTACTAATTATAATATACATTTATCATATTTTTAATTTTCACTTCACAATGTTAAAATATACTGAAATTGATAATTCTTTGCATATTTCAACACTTGGCGAACACGATTGTTAAAATAATCTAAGTTAAATTAAACGAAAGCAATACTATTCTCTACATATTAGTGGATATACATGTACATAATATAATTATTTGGAGTTTATACTAAATAATTATTATATTAACATTTAAATAGTATATTTAAATCAATGTTTAATTGATTTGAGCAAAGCACAAGGGCATTTCAACTATATTGAATTTAATAATTGTGTATTAATTAATGAGTTAACCGATTAATTTATTGCTTTTTCTACAACTTTTAGTACAGATTTAAATATAAAACAACTTAAAAATGGTAAAATTTAATAAATTAACATTTACAATTACAAAATTATTTAAGAAGTTTTCTATAACAAATAACCTTGTGTTCTTGAATTAGAAGAAGCCACATATTTCAAAACACTTAATATTCTGTATCTTTTCTCAAATATTGATTTAAGCACGTTGAAGGGACACTGGAATATATTATAATTATAAAATTGTAGGTTAAATAATGATCTGTGTGATAACTTTAGTGTAAAATAAATGAAAATAGAAAGTAACATATAAACATCTTTAAACAGTCTTCGAGGCCGTTATGACTAGCTTGATATCAAAATATTTTGTGAAAACGTAGTATTTGATCAGAATTTACTCGTTGAACTAAAATCCAAGAAACTAAATTTAACCTTGAAAAATATGAAGGTGGACTTGAAAAGTCTATTTGGAAGGTTTATTGAATTATCATTCAACTGCTGTACGTTTCTTACATTTGGCACTGAAAAATTAACTACTCAGATATTGAATTTATCTTCTTGTAAATAGCTCTCGGCTAAATTCAGCACGAAACCTTTTCAACAAATAAACTGCAAAAATATGAATATATAAAAATGTGAAGTCGACTACTTACCTGTATCTCTTCAGGAGCTTTATGTTGACTCATGTTAAATAAGCATAAAGAATATGTGCCCTTATTTAAAAATAATATATAACGATTTCTCTAAGATTATTAACATAAAAATGTCCCTACTACCAGTTCTTACATAAATATAATCAGAAATTTAAGACAGCACGTCAATATATATATACACCACGCAATATCAACAAGAATATACCATTAAAATGTGAAAATTGCTCATATAAAGAGAGTTGACAAACTTAAGACTAACTAGAAGATTATGGTTGAGTTTCTAGACTAAATCGAAATAGAACTATTATTTTGCCAAGATAATGTCAATATAAGGCGATGTTGAATGAAACATTTAAAATATATGTTATAATTATAATTATTAGGGATTAAAGCAAACTAATACTAATACAATTTATTAATTATTAAATATTTTTAATGACATATTTCGGCAGACATAATGAATATTATATTATTTAATTATGCATTTGTTAATATGTTAAATACAGTTCATTATTTTTTAATTTACTTGTTAAAGATATTATGCAATAATATGCTATTTGTGTTATAATAAATTGATAATCAATATGTTTTCGACAGTGATATAGTTTATTATTACAAAATCACCGAACGGATTTCTTCTAAAATATTTTAGAAAGGTATATAAATGTAACATGTGTACAAACGAGAGCACGGGAGCACTAATCTATATAAACTAGCTAAAAAATTAAGTTAATTTTGGGACGAAAATTATTTTAGCTTATAATTTAACTGTAATTTTCCATTTGTCCCCCTATATGAAAGCATATTGCTAAATATTATTAAATATGTAAATGATAATTAATTATATGTTTGATTTATATTGTTTATAATATTTATCTAGGTAAAAATATTTATTCCACTTTAAATGAACACTAAAAAATAGTAATATGAAAGAAAAATGATAAAAGAATTTGAAAATCGGATTGAAAATAATACATTAGTTATTTAAAGAAAGAACGCACTTAAAAGTATTTAATTCGTTTCATAATTTAATATTAACGTTCTAAAGTTATGTAGATGTCATTAATTCTCACCATTAATTCTCACCAGAAGTCAATGATGACAATATATATGAATTAGATATAAAAGAATGTTCTCTCAAAAGCATACAAGGTTTTAAGCTTCAGAACCTAGAAGTTCTAAACTTAGTTGGCAATGACTTGATATCAATTATTACAATAGACAAATATCCGAAGTTAAAAGAACTAGATATATCACACAACCGTAAAATTGATATTACTCCACTGTAATACATGGTTTCGATAACACATCTTAAATTAATTCATTGCAACATCTAAAATATTTCGATTGTAATAAACGAAATATTTTACCATTAAGTCCCTTAATAAACTTATAAATTCTAAATTTGCAAGAAAATGATTTATTTGATGTTTCTCCAATAAGAAATGCTGAAAATTTATAAAATTTAAATATTAGTTTTAATGGTATTTAGAATCGCAATAATGAATTTGAAAGATTAGTAAATTTATAAGTGCTTGATATATATGGTAACAGATTTGAAAACATGTCGTTTCTTAGATATTTAGTAAATTTGTAGGACCTTAATTGTGCGTGTAACTATTAAATAGATGCATCACACATTTAGTACTCGATAAATCTTAGAAAACTTAATATTTCCCATAATAATTTATACTCAATATCATATTTAAGATGCTTAGTAAACTTAGAATATCTAAATATATACTAAAGTAATGTTTTAGATATATAAGCACTAGAATCACTTGTTAAATTATAAACACTAAATATATAATATAACAAAATTTAAGATTTTACTCCCATTTAAAAACATCCTAACTTTCCTTTATACTTTAGTGAAGAAAGGTATTAAAATTTTACCGAAGAATAATATTAACTTACTCCATCACATATTGAATTAGTACTATAATAAAAGATGAAAAACGTTGAAAATGTAAACATTCAACATATAAATATGCACAAAAAGTATTAACACATTTATTCACAGCAATCTAAGATAAAGTAGATTATAAATGATGTAACATAATGTTAGTACGTTAGGTTAATATAGTTTTCAAATCGTGTTGTGCAACTGTTTTAATAGTTGAATTCGAATAGCTGTGATTGAGATTCTCGATAATTGAAACGTTTTAAATACTTTGGTGCATTTTCTTTTCAATAATTCTAGTAAAATTACTTCTTTGAGCGTAGTACTTATCAAGTTCAGGCAATAAAACTGCCAAATAAAACTCATTGCACAATATTTATTTTAACATTATTCAAAATCCTCACTCCTGCTCCCACTCGCACTTATCCGCGAACTGCACGCCCCTTTCGAAGATCTCCTCCAATTTCTCCTGAGTGGCCCTGAACTTGAACATGGTCCCCTCCCTGAAAACGACGTCGCACTTGTTCCTCTCAAGAAGTTCAATCAGCTTTGAAGTGCAATCGCTCCATCCGAACGCGCAGAAGGTCATCGCGGGCTTGTTCCTTAATAGGCCTAAGCCTGCTAAATAGCCCATTGCTTTGGACACGTCGGGCATTGGGCCGGTGTTGAACGTGGCCGAGCCGAGGCAGAACCCGCAGCATTCGAGCGCTGCAGCTGCAAGTTTGGTTAAAGTGGTTACTTGAATGTCAAGGACTTCAATTTAGAGGCCTGCAGATTTAATTCCCTCAGCAAGGGCTTGGGCTGCGCGCGCGGTCGCTCCGTACATGGATTCGTAGAGTATGACCACTTTATTCCTGGCTGTAAGCCCTGATGCGTAATCAGAGTAAATCTGCGTGAACACGTCCAAGTCCTTGCGGAAGCTCACCCCGTGCGCGGTCAGGAGCATTTTTGGTTTATTTTACACCACCCACTCGCACGCGCGCTGAATCTAGCTCGCATACGGCCCAAGTATATTAGCAAGGTATTCCTTCTGTAAATAAACGACCTGTTGTTCGTCAAGTTAATCTCCAAAGCGCTCAGTACTCGCTAAGTGCTGTCCAAATGCGTCGCTTGTAAATAAAACTTTATCGTTTTGGCTGTAGCTCCACATCTGTTCTGGCCAGTGGAGCATTGGCTGAGGAACGAATTTCATGGTCCTCTTTCCAATGTTCAGCTCAGAACGGGCGTCAACTATTTGATAACGGGCGAATTCCATTTGCTTGTACAGCGTTTTGAGCATTTACTGGCATTTTTACGTGCATACTATGGTGCAGGTTGATAAATAGGGGTAAATCAATGGTAGTGCGGATGAGTGGTCGGGCTCGGCGTGAAGCACAATTAAGTATTTAATCTGGTCGAGCGGGACGAGCTTGGTTATGCGCTGCACGTACTCGCCAAAGAAAGACTCCTTCACCGTATCTATCAAGGTGGGCTGCTAGTCTAAAATCAAGTAGGAATTGTAGGAAGTACCCTAGTCGGTCTGATACCCGTGAAAATGACGCACGGACCAGTCTATCACACCAGTCCAGTATATATCAGGACACATCTAACTCATTTGAATTGGAGCGAAAACTATAAACAGACACATAAATACTTATAAATTAATAAATGATCAACTCCACCCCATAAAATGAAATATATATAGAATAACTTTAAATACTGATTATCATTCACTTTTGATTAGCAATATTGTAACTTTCAAAGTTAGGGTGATATTAAATAGGAGATAAATCTTTTATTTTGTTGTCTTCTAAGTCAAGGTTCTCAAGATTTGTTAGACCATATAATCCTAATATGTTTATAATGTCATTACTGTATAAATAAAGCTTTTTAAGAGTAGTAAGCTTCTCAAAACCAAATGTATTTTCTATCTTATTCCCAGCTATTTCGAGATGGAAAAGATTTGTGAGATCTTCCAAACCATTAATATTTTCTATTAAGTTTTAGTTTAATGAAAGTTCTGTAAGTTAGTTATATCAAAGCTTTTAATGGTTCAACACTTTTCAGATTATTATTTTCCAAATATAGTATTGTCAAATTTATCAAATTTTTGAGTGACTACACATTATCAAGTTTATTCCTATCCAAATAAAGCATTTTGAGATTTATCAGGCCTTTCAGTTCATCTACAGATTATATGTTATTATCAGATAAGTAAAGTGCTTTAAGACGACTAAGGTTTTCCAGTCCATTGATGTTTTGAAGCTAATTGGAAGACAAATTAAGTTGTTCTAGTAAACTAATGGATTTTAGCGGTTTTGTAGATTCAATTTGATTGTTATTGAGAGTTAAAACTCTAAGTCTTTTAAACGCAGTAAATTGTTCAGCAAGCTTGATTTAGTTGTTACTCATGTTCATAACAAACAAATAATTTATATTTTGAAGCTCTTTAATGTGTTCATCAGCGATCTGACAATTAGGCAAATGAAGTAATTTAAGCCCTTTCATCTAAGCTAATCCTTCGATGTTTAAATTATGTGATTTTTCGTAGTGAATTACTAGTTCCATTAGTTAAGTTGGGACATCGTTAAAGTTGATGTTTTCGCAATCAAGAAGTGTTAATCTCATGTTCACCGGAATTAAATCAGTAAACTTCAAACTTGTAACATTTTAGTCCTTTATAATTATAAGAGACATATTATTAAGATTATTTTTGTACTTTTCAACCATTTCGGAATCGTATTTATTTGATATTGCTTCGTTTATCATTGAAGTGGTACTTCATATTTTCATCATAAATAAATGATAAAGAAACATGAAACAGTAAACACTACAAACACTTAGTGAAATTTAATAAAATATATAAAGATTTAATAATATTCGTGTGGTTGTAATTGTTATAATTTTCCAGTTAAGCACTAAGGCTCCATTTAATCATTCCATCTTCATCTCATAAATCATGACAATCCACTAATCCAAACTTAGTTACACAATAACGTTACCTCAAACTAATCTCAATATCATACCTCATCTTCAAGGATTGTCACTCTGAATAGCCTCCTCAGACAACCGAAGTTAGTTCGGCACTTGAACTAACATTATTGACCTCGGAAGTTATCTTTGTAACTTTCTTTGGGGTGGCTGGTATGAATCTTGTGACTAACATAAATTTATATATAAATTTAAAAAATTTAGGTTCTACTGTTATAGGAATCGTTTCACGTTCTCATATGTTTAGAGAGTTCATTCAGTTATTGTTAGTGAAACCCTAAGTTAGTTTAAAATTTAAAATTATAATTTCCATTATCCGAATATTAAAAATATATTACAATTTTTATATATCTATATTATTATATTGCATTTAACACTTCACAAAATGGGAATACCGGGTCTTCTTCAAGCAATTGAACGTGGAAAGGAAATGCACATTAAGAATCTTAAAGGGTAATCAATAGTTGTGGATGGTCATTGTTTCTTGCATAGATCGTGTATATTTGCGCCAGAATAGGTTGTTTTACAAGATGACGTATCTAGAATTGTAAAGTATATGATCGGTTTCATAGACAATGTGCACAAACACACAGCCGCTCCGGTTGTTTTGGTTTTCGATGGAGGTCAACTTCCGCTTAAAAAGTTAACCGACGAGTCCAGGCGTGAATCCAGAGAGGAGCATTTACGTATGTACAAGAGTTTGATAAAATCTGATCCGCATGAGGCTCGCAAGCACATGATGAGTGCGTTCACGATTACTTCAAATCAGTTGTCCAGAATCAGTGCTGAGATTTCTGAGACGTATAAATCCGATTCTTGGTTCACGTTGATGCATTCTCCGTATGAAGCTGATGCGTAGGTTGCCTTTTTGCACAACGCTGGTCTTGCTGATGTGATAATGACGATAGATTCTGATATTTTGTTGTACAATCCGTCAAAGGTCTTGTTCGCCTACGATCCGAAGGAGTGCGTGGGCCGCTTGGTGACCAACGAGGATATTTACGCAAAAGATTTTAAGAACATGACCATGCCCTAGATTCAGCGCACGTGCGTTCTATCTGGCTGCGATTACGTTTCCAGTTTATTTGGTGTTGCTTTAAAAACATCTTTATCCGCTTTGAAGCAAAACGATTTCAATTTAAAACCAGCCATTAACTATTTGCACGTTGACCTGAACAAACAATTACAAAACTACACCACATTATCTGACTACTACAATTAAGTCCTCAGAGCACTTCTTTGTTTCTAGTTCCACGTAATCTACAACCCAATCACGAACACGCTTGAGCATTACTTCCCACTCCAAAATACAGAAATGGAAACACTAAGTAAGCTTGGAACCGGTTTCTTCGGGCAAACGACCGAAAACGTTAATAAAATATTCGGGGGGAACGGAAACGCGCAAATACAAAATAAAATTAAAAGCGTTTTCAAAGGGAAAACTGAAAAAGACTTCAGAAAAAACAAAACAGATTATTTTGAAGAACTTTAAATGTTTATTGTTTCGAAGGAGTGAACTTGATATTATTGATATTTAATATAATAACTTAACTTCATATCAACTTTACTTTTAAAAGAGTTAGAGGTGAAAAAGATTTTATATTTGGTACTAACCTAGTAATAAAGATGTTGCTGCGACCGAATTGTAATAATTATTTCACCTCAGCATTTAAAATTATTTGTGATAATATATTTTCAAATACTTCTGCTCTGATCTCAAAACTTAGTGGTTATTGAACACTAGTTATTGACATCGTTTTTATCTTCCAAGCACCATTCAATATTGACTATATGATTTATATATATAAATCAACACATTTTACTAAATATCACTTTGTTGAATGTAAGCGAACCAAGAAGCTGCTAGAAATAGGTCGGTACCTACTGTATTTAATATATAACTATTATTAATTTTATAGGCTCAAGTAGCATAGGTCGATCAATTTTATATCATACCAGTACCACTCAAAAAAACTTTAATTATAGAATATTATAACAACAACATGTATTTCAATATATTTAATATTTATAATTCTAATCTTTGTTAAAATGATCCACTAAATTATAACAATCACACAAATACGACTTTCAATTTACTTTGCATGTATATATTTTGTAATACTTACTGAATCTGGTGAACTATTAATTGATTAAAATAGATGTTAAACTCATCTTAAAAATTTAGAAATACATTGTTAGTATTGATTAACCATTTGATTAAGTTAATTATACGATTTAACTATATTTCAATAAAATCAAACCTCATAAGAAATTATTTACTAAAAGAATACAAAAATATTATAATTTGAAATAAACAAATAAAATCAATTAGTTATATACTATATTCAATATATTAGCAATAAATAGACTTGCATCAACTTTATTCGCACATATAGAACAATATTTTAGAGTAAATGTTTCGAATAACTGTTCACAAAACATTTTTACAAGATAGCGCCGTTAATTATGTACGTATAGGTATATATGAAATATAACCGTCTCTTTTAATGAATTTTCATCCACCACAATTTTGGCTATATTTTTGAAACATTTAACTACGAATTGAAGAGAAGGTGATAATTATAACAGCTAATTTAGATAATTATAACAGAACTATATATATTCAAAATTTTTTGGGTAACTGTTAATCTTTAAAAACCCGTCGGGTTAATTTGGGTTTTTTTGTTTTCTATAGTTCTAAAAATTTATATATTGTTATATTATATAGTAACTCGACAATTCAGTTTTTTCAATTTTAGACCTTCTTTAACAGAAAATGAGAAATATAAGACTTGGAGTTTAAAAATATTTCATATCATTATCTTGCTTCTATTAAGCGGAATTAGTGCAGATTACTTATATTAGGAACTGAATACTATACCATCACACCTGTATCATACTAATTTAGTCAAATTCTAATATTCCAACGTACAAATAAATTTAAAGACAAGTTAATAATAAAATATGTATTTATATTCAATTAAGATTGTGATAATCTGCTTTGAAAATTATTATTGTTTACTACAGTAGGAAAAGTTAATTTTATCCAATTTTGTTCTCAATATAAGTTAGCTGGTACTGGCGATAAAATATTTTAAATACTTTAAAGAAAATACTGTAACTATACTGTAATAAACCAAAGTTAACTGCAACAAAGAAAATGATTGTAACAATTACGAATACGGTAAAGAAAAAACAACTAGTAAGATTTTGAAAATGTATCATTGTGTTAACCATAATGTATTTATAGAAATATATTATAATTGAGGCATGCAGTTTTAGATATGCGTTGAAATAGTTAGTGTGATTTGTATTTTTAACTTGTTGATAAGTAAAATACAACCTATTAAAATTAATATTATATGATTATACTCTTTCATATCTAGTATTCACAAAATTATAATAAGTCCACTTCATATTATATTTTGACTTATAACTTCAGTTTAACAAAATATTTTGTATGATGAAATGAGCTTCTACAAAAATTTGGTGTCAGAACTCATCATAAGTTACGTTACCCCATTTTCATACTGAATGGAAATAGTTTAATTTTTTCGAATTTTTGAGTTGTGAATCTAAACAAATATTCAATAAACAAAATAATATAGATTAAATTAGTGATAACATATAAGTTACTATCAATTTACCTACATTAAGCCAACTGAAAAATAGTTTGTGTAAATCATAAAATATTTAATGAATTACACAAATACTAAAGTTCATAAACTATTAAGTAATAATCAATACAGCTATATACTATCTTGAAATAATATTCAGTTAACTTCTTATTATCTTCTTCTAGATCAAAAATATTTATTGTAATTAATATTGAATTTTGCAGCAATAAATGTAAGTGATATTAACTACAGTAATATTAATACTAATTGATGTTCTGTGTATTATATTATGATACAAATGCTTTTAGTATTCTAGTTGTACATAATATGAGTGTTCTTAATTTTGACTCTGGATTTAATGGATATGGAGTGAAATTAAAAAGTGAACTATATACAACCTCTCATTAATACATATATCATATTTGTTTGGCTCTATATTCTATTTAAATTTTTCGAAAAACCTCTGTGGGTTTTTAAAGATTAATAGCTATAAATATAAGACTTCACCATAGTAATTTGCATCTACGCCGGTATGTGATTAAAATGACTTTCGAAATGAGAAATAGTGAGTTTTTACAATATTTTGAAATGCTGGGGAGATCATGATATCAATCTAATATAAATTAACAGTATAACAATACCTTTAGTAGTAACAACTATTTGTAACGTCTATCATTGTCATATATTTCTATTTACAAAATAATAGTAAAATATGAATAATAGAACATCAGGCATACCTGTAGTTGTGAAACTTTAAATTTCAATAATAGAATAATTATAAATATATTGAAATATTATATTGAAAAATATATTCCACTCCAATTCACGAGTGACACCTATTATAATTTTATTTATACTTTCAAACAAGGTAGAAATTGGATTTGCAGACAACTAAAATATTTATGTTAAATTTTATTTATTTATTTATAAATTATAAATTATTACATATAAGTATTATTCTCCCCAAGATGACATAAATCGCCCTGAGCTGTTCAATTCCTACCACTTCTAGAATTTCGACTATAAGTTGATTTATATCTGGAGAATTATCTAAATTACTAAAATAAGTGCTATGTTAGAATTTATATTTAAATATATTTATATTTAAAATATTAAGAAAAATTTATAATTATATTATGTCTTAAAACTCTATCTGAAGCTAATTATGAAAATTGATAATGAGATTATATTATAGCTATGTAAAATAATATTATTATATACTTTTTCGTTAGTGGTGTGGAGTTCAGTGTCGACACTTCCACAAAAATTACCAAATTAAGGAAAATGATATTAAAAGTTTCAAATCTTTTCATTTCACGCCGAGGGTTACTATGTGAATTTACACATAACAACTTGGTGCGATTTGAAGTGTGAAGTAAAAAAAGTATACTATTTCTTTTGTCCTATTATAAATCTGATATAAATAAATTTTATAAAATTCACTATATCATTTATATAAACGGTACGTTAAGTTATAATTCAAATCAATTGACGGATTATTATTAGTGACATACTGGATAACTCAAATAACTATTTATAGTTAATATTATTTTTTATAAAATTCATGATACTAACAAAATGACATCTAAAATCTAATGTTCATAAATTTGAATTGAAATAGTTTGGATTATTTTCCTATTATATTGTTGAGTTAAGTTTAAATGTTTATCCCCCAGCACTATTCATAAATAAATGTGTTGCTGTTCAAACCGTCATATTTTAGCTTACTCATTGTTACTAGCTTGGCACACTAGCTGTGAGGCGAAAACATAACCGTTTTAATACCTCTCAAGTACCCTAACTATTTTGTAATTTAAGAAAGATTTCTCAACTTCAAAGTTCATCTTGGACATAATGTTAGCCAATAAGATAACCTAATTATAATATTTAAGATATCTCATCAAACAAATCCAAACTAAATCTGACTTAGCGAAAAAATTTTATACTCTTGAAATAATAATAGCACAACGACGCAGTTATGGCTTTCGAATTATTCAAATATAGTAACATGTTGGTAGAACTGGGTTAGTTTTGCACTCATTTGTTTTTAAAGTATAAGAAAAAATTGCTATAACTTTACTAATCGAGAACGTGTGGTGATTCTACTGAACTAAATACTTTATTGTGTTTACAGAAGTAACTACCCCCAGTATTGGTGTGCTTGACGTTTTTGATATTAAAATAAATTTTACAAAAACTTACTTATTTGTATTTATTTGTTGAACTTCTAAATGACAGATGAATTCGAATTTACTAGGAAGTGGACGTTATGATTGTTGGACCTGAGGTATTCTGTGATTTAATTATTTACCGCAGTTTCGATTATTAGTTTTCAAAATCAAGAAAAAATAGTTGCAGCAAAATCTTCATTATATAATTTGCTAAAAGAATCTTAAAGTAGGTTCACCTCAATCTTCATAATATAGGTGCGTGCGCATGTTAACAATATAATAATCAATAATATCACTGAATATTATAATTCGTATAGAGTCGCCTATTAGCTACCAAAGCATTTGAGAAAGGTTGTTATGGCATTCCATAACAAACAACTACACCTGAATTCACATAACAACATCTATTCAATTGAGGAAGGAAAAACTAATCGTTAGGATTAGCAAGTCCATAAACGCACCTACAAAGCCCGTTCTCATTAGAACTCCCAGGCCATGCTTTACACGGGTCTTAAGCAGCTGCGATTCCGTTTACAGCTCCCAATAGGCTATCGTAAACTGTTTTCAAATATGCTTGAGTTGATACTGTGGCTGCAACACTGGTAAGTTGGGTTTTCAGGTCTGATACTTATGTTTGAGTTGCAATAGTGTTTGTTATTTAGGTTGAAACATCGTTTATTTTTGTTTAAATAGAAATTTATGCACCTGTAATTTGCGTTTTTATATCGTCAAGTTTTGTGTTCGCACTCTGAACTGACAAATCAACAGTTGAAAAACGGGTGTCAATAGCAATTTTTAGATTTGAGATTTAATCTTTTTGAGCAGTAAAATTGTTTTTGATGTTCAATTGGTTATCGTTTATCAAAACAGTTTGAACATCAAGTTTGTTTTTGAGAGTTGTGTTCACATTAGTCAGATCAGCTTTGTGATCGTTTGAGATATTTGTTATGTGCTAGTCTACTAAGCTTAAAATAGAAGTAAGATTGGCTCTGAAATCGGTGACTTGGTCTTTTTATGAGGTAAAATTATTCTTAATATTTATTTGATTATCAGTAATTAGAACAGTTTACAGATCTAATTTATTCTTTAAAGTTGTGTTCAAACCAATTAAGTCAGCTTTGTGATCGTTAGAGGTATTTGCAACACGTTAGTCTACTAAGTTTAGAATAGAAGATATGTTGCTTCTGAAATCTGTAATTTAGTCTCTTTAAGCAGTGAAGTTGTTTTTGATGTTCAGTTGGTTATCGTTTATCAAAGTAATCTGAGCATCCAATTTATTCTTCAGATTAGTGTTCAAACTAACATGGTCAGCAGAGTTGTTATTCCAAAAACTAGTAATACGCGCGTCTATTAGGTTAAATGCAGAAGTAACATTAACACTAAAATCTGTAATTTGATTTTTCTAAGCAGTAAAGTTGTTCTTAATATTCAACTAATTATCATTTATCAAAGTGGTATGGGCATCAAGCTTGTTCTTGAGAGTAGTATTAACATTAGTTAGATCAACTGCATTACTGTTTTAAAAGTTGGTAATATGTGTATCAACAACATTGAAGGCAGACGTAACATTGGTTCTGAAATCTATTATTTAATCTTTTTGAGCAGTGAAATTGTTTTTGATGTTCAATTGGTTATCGTTTATCAAAACAGTTTGAACATCAAGTTTGTTTTTGAGAGTTGTGTTCACATTAGTCAGATCAGCTGTTATTTGTGAGTGTTTATTTTCAATTTGTGTGGTCATTGTATTGAATTAATTAATACTTTCTGTCCTCATATCATTAACATTTTTATTTACAGTATTGTTAGTGTTGATTATATTATCGTTGATTATGCGATCTTAAGCAGATAAGTCACTTATATTATTCATTATGAGTTGCTCTAAACCAATAAATGCAGTTTAAAGCTCCATTTCAGTTCTGCTAATTTCACTTCTCAAAGCAGTTTCAAGATTTGTTGCGTTCTTTCGAGTCATTGTTAACTGTTAAATTACATTCACGCAGAAGGAAACGTTCAAAAAGAACCCGAAATCGCACCCACAAGTATTAAACTGTGTATTGAAAACGAATGGGTGCTAACAAATAACGGTTTGGTTTGAAAGCAACGATGAAAATTGGGGCTGCTATTAACATAACCCATATGTTACGAACTCATTTTATTATAAACAAACTACACAAGTGATTGTTTCAATACCATTTACTGTAGCTATGAAAGAGGAAGAACCAAATTGAGCCATATTTTCAACACAAACTTAAATAGAAATTAAATCTACTTGAATATCAACATATAACTTAGAACAAATATATCCATTATAAACACTAATATAAAAGTTAAAACCAGTTAAAATTACTTATGATATCGAAAAATTAGTAATCTACTAGTTAACTTGGTTTATTAAACCAGAAGAAAAATTGCTCTAAAACCTGAATGAAATATTCACTTTCGATAATTAAACTATATCAATTGATTTTAAGATTAAAGCAGAAATATGTATTCCATGAGCCACAAACTGAAGTTGAGATCTTTATATATCAATGTCGCATTACATACAAATTAATGCACCAGTAAGTATTGAATAATTGATTGTTACAAATATTTCAGAATCAATTATATCTTGTTACAAGGAATTGAACCCAAATACAGCAAATTAACTTACCTATTACATTTATAATTATATATCTGACGACTGAGTAGCTTGAGTATATATAAACATATGATTAGATTGTTATGCAGAATATATTTACTTATTAATGATTATATTATTTAAATTTTTAAGCTTTTAACAAAATTAATATTAGACGTTGTCTACTAACAAATATTTGTCGCATATATTCGATGATTGGTTTATTCCATTAGATAATTGTTTATATATTATGATTATAGAAGATATTGTGTACATTTTAAATGATAAAACTAAACGAGATTATTCTGAATAACAAACTATAACGTATTTATTCAACTCAGTACTTGTAATTGCGCTAAATGTGAATGCCAATTTAAACTAAGGCTTCTCATGGCTTCTCAACGAAGTTAAAAATTTTGTAAAAATCGAATTATTCTCAAGTTGGACTATTTCTTCACAAAACCTATTTAATATAATATCTAAGCAAATGATACGATCTGCCCTACCATAACTCCATATTTGCAAAAATATTTATCAAAGGTCCAAAATTTCGTTGTTACAAAACTAATGCTAACATACAAGTTACAATTAAATGTCCCTATTAAATGTTAGTACCATTAATTAATTTGACGATAAATTGAATTATATTTAGATTTCTTAAAACTTGTAAATTGTGAATTTTAACTTTTGTTCTCATTTTATAAAATGAAAACTGAAACATAATTAATTTATAACTTATCAAATATCTATAACTATTTATGCACAAAATTATTTTGTTGGTGCTATTAACAAACTTATCCGACTTGCTAAAATATAAGATAAATTTTTCTTATTTATTGAAGAGACCAAAGACGGATACCAATATAATTATTAGTATTTTCATTTGATTAAGGCATTCTATAACTATTATGCTTAGTGATAGCAGCTTAGTTTAGTATTATATTTTTGGAGTTGCTGTTAATTAGATTGAAAGCCAAAACGAAATTGAGTACTCTGAGAACATTACCTTATTATAACACTAAAAATTTATAAAGAGCCAAGAAGTGAACAGACGTTAATATTATTTTTATGGTTATATGGTATCTTAATAGTATAGTGAACGTATACTTGTTTCTTTAAAATTATTCTTCATCTATAAATCCGTATCCAATAAGGCTAATTTTATCGTTTAATAAACGAGCGAAACTTGAACAATTGATGGCTGATAACAACGAAGTGAGTAATTACTTAACAGTTCCAGACATATAAACGCTCCAGCTTATTCTACTAGATTATTGAAAATCGAGGATAACCAATTTTCGAGTTTATTATTACAAATATGTTGTATCAAGGATATTGGTGAAATTATTGTACTTTTCAGTTATATTCCAACATTAAGTCTGGATGACCGTAAAATGCCATCGAATTTTAGATATTGAACTAGGACTCCGTTTCGCTTGCTAATTAATCCAAGAAAATTAGCGATAGTTGATAAATTAAGTTTGATAAGATCTTCGTATAGGATAGAGTAGCAACTAATTAATCATAAACGAATTACCTAAGATTATTAATTGTTTGTGAGTTAAGTCATAAATTAATATATGAGCAATTCATAAATAACTATTTTGGCGAAACCAAGTCTATTTAAATCTTTAAAATGAATTTTACGATAAATCCCAGATGGGCTTGACCATAAAACCAACCGTGTTTCAGTTCTCTTAACATTTAACATTCATATTTCGAGTGGAAACTGTTGAGTGTAAATTATATTTTAAATAAAATTTTACTAAAGTATTCGCGACCAAGCTAAAACAAACTCACTCATTCATTTTCAGCTCTAATTTCGTTCTCGATCCCAAAGCAATTACTGTGCTTGTAAGAAGTCTAACATTGAAGATGTTCTGAAGCAGGCACACCTCACGAAAAGAAGTTGTTAATCTTCAATCTAAATATAGTAGAAAAATATAATATATTAGAGGTTGTGTTCGAAAATCAAACAGTGTATCACTATATGTGTATCGTCCACTAAGTGGTCCAAAATGACGTTTTGGCTTTTCTATGTTTTGATACTATATCACATCTATTCTATATATTATGAAGTTCTGCGAATTATATGAACCCACTCCGCAACTATGAATTAGTTAAGAAATAATAGCCCAAACATAGAATGATTAGTAAAATGGTAAAATTACAATTATGTCTATCAAATACGTAAAGCTTACTTATTTTATTAGTAAACTACTTATTAAAAGACTAAAATCATGACTATTACTTTAAGTTGAAATTTTTAAATTTTACAAGTTATGAGATAAAAATAGTGCACCGACGTAAATATGTTGTTAATGCTACGTTCAGAATATCACAAATCTGTAATATATTATAATATTTTAACTAGTAAAATTCTGATGTTTATTATTTGATTATTTCAGCAGATTCTCTAGCCGTGATTTATTTTGGCGCAAATCAATATTCAGCACTTGGAGCTCAACTATACCGCATTCATTGTTTGCCATAATGCTTTACACCGCACGCCATATTTAGTCAGCAGATATCCTGAGTCAGGACCATTAGTATTTTGTACAAAAGAGATGTTGTGTACTTGCATTCGCCGAATGAGCGCATAAAGCTGCCATGTTCGAGAACCTGACTTGCCAAAAGTGATTTAGTTAAAATGACCAAGTTCGATTCGTCAAGTTACATCGCGGCTGTATTATATTTAAAGTTCAGTATATGTACCTCTTCTCCTCTTCACCTAAAATTTGTAAGTCACTTGCGCGCGTATAGGTTGATTTTCACTATTTTGGTGTGCCCATGTGTATGAAGTAGTTAAATATCTGATCGCAGGCGAAGATGCAATGTTGTGCGTTCTTAACGTTACTTTAACGGACTCGATAATTAAATAAGGGTTTGTTTCTATTCAGAAGCCTCTGATAGCTAGAATGAACCGTTTTAGTTGGCATAAAAATACAAGCCCGTTCTTTGCTATGTTACGATAGAGCTAAATCTCTAGCTTATTACACATATATGAATGACACGAGCAGGTAGGAAATCTGGACTACGAATAATTTATGAGATTTTTAACAACAATAGACATTTTAATGAAGTGGGTATATGTCATAGTATATCATGCAGACACAATCATAGATTAAATATTATGTTTTCGACCACTTCTATGACACGTTGCAAAATCTGCATGACTGAACGCTACACAGGTGCTTAGTCTATTTATTAACCGACATGTTTATATGTTTACCAGTGAACATGCGCACAACAACTGACATACACGTTTATGTAAGTTTTTCACATCCAGACCTACAAAATATTCGTTTATACGAAGAACATAACATATCAATTATAGGCTGATTAGGTTTTTGTGGCGTAAATGACTAAAATATCAAATATATAAGACTAGACGATGCCACTTCAAACGGCTTTAAATATTAGACGGCCGGAAAATGCCGTTGGAGAGATTTCGAGAGAATTTTTCATTCTTTTGCTAATTCACCAATGTTTGTATCGACGTACCATTTCTCGCGGAAAAGTGGTATGTAAGTATACAAGTCAGTTGATGAACAACGAAGTAAAAACAGCGAGTGTACACGTAGCATTATTATAATACTTATAATAACGAGCGCTAATACCACTATGATATAGGTCCGTATTAGGTACGCTATATATCTGTTTTCATGAAGTGAGCATTACTAACTTCTATATATCAGATGGTTCAGGGGATTTGGTGACTATTCTTTCTGACTGAAATAGTGTACAATTAGTTTCGAGAAAATATGTTATCGCTCACTCAATAGAAGGGTAGACCAACACGTAAATATCATTCACGTTGTGCAGGGGAGATGCGGTGTGCTACGTCTTTCCCTCAATATTTCGTGAAATGTAATAGCTCGTATACTGTGAAAACAAGTGGAAAGTAATATGTTTAACGCTTTTAGAAGTTGTAACTGGATGTCATTTTGCTTGAATAAAGCAAATAGCTTGATATAGTCCAAAGTAACACAGAGGCTATGTTTTACTTATGACGTTGCATCTTTGATATGGCCGACACGGATTTTTGTAATATCGAATATCAAAGTCGCAAAATTAATGAAATGCACATCTATTTCTATCCATGTAAATAGTATAATATTTTGATATATTTGCTTCCAAAGTCAAATTTGGTCTTGTGAGGTCTATGTTATTCTGATATTTAGAGAATTCGGAAAGCAAATAATAGATCTGGCCTAGCACAATAACCGCTGTATTTCAAGTGATATTTGATTTCGTTAATACTAGAACTATCTGCACTCCAAAACTGGTAGTAAGTTCAATGGGTACAGAAACTATCTGTAAATCCATCTGTTATTTGTGCGAATACCTCACGTCGTATTTCAGCAGATTCTCTATCCGTGATTTATTTTGGCGCAAATCAATATTCAGCACTTGGAGCTCAACTATACCGCATTCATTGTTTGCCATAATGCTTTACACCGCACGCCATATTTAGTCAGCAGATATCCTGAGTCAGGACCATTAGTATTTTGTACAAAAGAGATGTTGTGTACTTGCATTCGCCGAATGAGCGCATAAAGCTGCCATGTTCGAGAACCTGACTTGCCAAAGGTGATTTAGTTAAAATGACCAAGTTCGATTCGTCAAGTTACATCGCGGCTGTATTATATTTAAAGTTCAGTATATGTACCTCTTCTCCTCTTCACCTAAAATTTGTAAGTCACTTGCGCGCGTATAGGTTGATTTTCACTATTTTGGTGTGCCCATGTGTATGAAGTAGTTAAATATCTGATCGCAGGCGAAGATGCAATGTTGTGCGTTCTTAACGTTACTTTAACGGACTCGATAATTAAATAAGGGTTTGTTTCTATTCAGAAGCCTCTGACAGCTAGAATGAACCGTTTTAGTTGGCATAAAAATACAAGCCCGTTCTTTGCTATGTTACGATAGAGCTAAATCTCTAGCTTATTACGCATATATGAATGACACGAGCAGGTAGGAAATCTGGACTACGAATAATTTATGAGATTTTTAACAACAATAGACATTTTAATGAAGTGGGTCTATGTCATAGTATATCATGCAGACACAATCATAGATTAAATATTATGTTTTCGACCACTTCTATGACACGTTGCAAAATCTGCATGACTGAACGCTACACAGGTGCTTAGTCTATTTATTAACCGACATGTTTATATGTTTACCAGTGAACATGCGCACAACAACTGACATACACGTTTATGTAAGTTTTTCACATCCAGACCTACAAAATATTCGTTTATACGAAGAACATAACATATCAATTATAGGCTGATTAGGTTTTTGTGGCGTAAATGACTAAAATATCAAATATATAAGACTAGACGAAGCCACTTCAAACGGCTTTAAATATTAGACGGCCGGAAAATGCCGTTGGAGAGATTTCGAGAGAATTTTTCATTCTTTTGCTAATTCACCAATGTTTGTATCGACGTACCATTTCTCGCGGAAAAGTGGTATGTAAGTATACAAGTCAGTTGATGAACAACGAAGTAAAAACAGCGAGTGTACACGTAGCATTATTATAATACTTATAATAACGAGCGCTAATACCACTATGATATAGGTCCGTATTAGGTACGCTATATATCTGTTTTCATGAAGTGAGCATTACTAACTTCAATATATCAGATGGTTCAGGGGATTTGGTGACTATTCTTTCTGACTGAAATAGTGTACAATTAGTTTCGAGAAAATATGTTATCGCTCACTCAATAGAAGGGTAGACCAACACGTAAATATCATTCACGTTGTGCAGGGGAGATGCGGTGTGCTACGTCTTTCCCTCAATATCTCGTGAAATGTAATAGCTCGTATACTGTGAAAACAAGTGGAAAGTAATATGTTTAACGCTTTTAGAAGTTGTAACTGGATGTCATTTTGCTTGAATAAAGCAAATAGCTTGATATAGTCCAAAGTAACACAGAGGCTATGTTTTACTTATGACGTTGCATCTTTGATATGGCCGACACGGATTTTTGTAATATCGAATATCAAAGTCGCAAAATTAATGAAATGCACATCTATTTCTATCCATGTAAATAGTATAATATTTTGATATATTTGCTTCCAAAGTCAAATTTGGTCTTGTGAGGTCTATGTTATTCTGATATTTAGAGAATTCGGAAAGCAAATAATAGATCTGGCCTAGCACAATAACCGCTGTATTTCAAGTGATATTTGATTTCGTTAATACTAGAACTATCTGCACTCCAAAACTGGTGGTAAGTTCAATGGGTTCAGAAACTATCTGTAAATCCATCTGTTATTTGTGCGAATACCTCACGTCGTATTTCAGCAGATTCTCTAGCCGTGATTTATTTTGGCGCAAATCAATATTCAGCACTTGGAGCTCAACTATACCGCATTCATTGTTTGCCATAATGCTTTACACCGCACGCCATATTTAGTCAGCAGATATCCTGAGTCAGGACCATTAGTATTTTGTACAAAAGAGATGTTGTGTACTTGCATTCGCCGAATGAGCGCATAAAGCTGCCATGTTCGAGAACCTGACTTGCCAAAGGTGATTTAGTTAAAATGACCAAGTTCGATTCGTCAAGTTACATCGCGGCTGTATTATATTTAAAGTTCAGTATATGTACCTCTTCTCCTCTTCACCTAAAATTTGTAAGTCACTTGCGCGCGTATAGGTTGATTTTCACTATTTTGGTGTGCCCATGTGTATGAAGTAGTTAAATATCTGATCGCAGGCGAAGATGCAATGTTGTGCGTTCTTAACGTTACTTTAACGGACTCGATAATTAAATAAGGGTTTGTTTCTATTCAGAAGCCTCTGATAGCTAGAATGAACCGTTTTAGTTGGCATAAAAATACAAGCCCGTTCTTTGCTATGTTACGATAGAGCTAAATCTCTAGCTTATTACGCATATATGAATGACACGAGCAGGTAGGAAATCTGGACTACGAATAATTTATGAGATTTTTAACAACAATAGACATTTTAATGAAGTGGGTATATGTCATAGTATATCATGCAGACACAATCATAGATTAAATATTATGTTTTCGACCACTTCTATGACACGTTGCAAAATCTGCATGACTGAACGCTACACAGGTGCTTAGTCTATTTATTAACCGACATGTTTATATGTTTACCAGTGAACATGCGCACAACAACTGACATACACGTTTATGTAAGTTTTTCACATCCAGACCTACAAAATATTCGTTTATACGAAGAACATAACATATCAATTATAGGCTGATTAGGTTTTTGTGGCGTAAATGACTAAAATATCAAATATATAAGACTAGATTTATTACTTCAAACTGTTTAAATATTAGACGGCCGGAAATGCCGTTGGAGAGATTTCTTTGAGAGAATTTTTCATTCTTTTCAATTCATTCCGTTTGTACGACGTACCATTTCTGCGGAAAAGTGGTGATGTAAGATACAAGTCAGTTGATGAACAACGAAGTAAAAACAGCGAGTGTACACTAGCATTATTATAATACTTATAATAACGAGCTAATACCACTATGATAGTAGGTCCGTATTAGGTACGCTATATATCTGTTTTCATGAAGTGAGGCCATTAACTTATGCATATCAGATGTTCTAGGACGGTGACTATTCTTCTGACTGAAATAGTGTGTACCGTTTCGAGAAAATATGTTACTGCCTCACTCAATAGAAGGGTGGACCAACACGTAAATATCATTCACGTTGTGCAGGGGAGATGCGGTGTGCTACGTCTTTCCTCAATATCTCGTGAAATGTAATAGCTCGTGATACCAGAAAACAAGTGGAAAGTAATATGTTTAACGCTTTTGAAGTTGTAATTGATGTCATTTTGTTTTGAATAAAGTTAAATAGGCTTGATATAGTCCAGTAACACAGAGGCTATGTTTTCTTACTTCTTATGACGTTGCATTCTTGATATGGCTGACACGATTTTTGTAATAATGAACATCAAAGTCGCAAAATTACTGTAAATGCACATCTATTTCTATCCATGTAAATAGTATATGAGTTTTGATATATTTGCTTCCAAAGTCAAATTTGGTCTCAGAGGTCTATGTTATTCTGATATTTAGAGAATTCGGAAAGCAAATAATAGAATCATCTAGCACAACCGCTGTATTTCATGATATTTTGATTGCTAATACTAGAACTATCTGCACTCCAAAACTGGTGGTAAGTTCAATTGCCCAGAAAATCATCTGTAAATCCATCTGTTATTTGTGCGAATACCTACGTCGATTTCAGCAGATTCTCTAGCCGTGATTTATTTTGGCGCAAATCAATATTCAGCACTTCTGATTTCAACTATACCGCATTCATTGTTTGCCATAATAAGCCACACCGCACGCCATATTTAGTCAAAGCGTTAAGATATCCTGAGTCAGACCATTAGTATTTTGTACAAAAGAGATGTTGTGGGTACTTGCATTCGCCGAATGAGCGCATGTTGCCATGTTCGAGAACCTGACTTGCCAAAGGTGATTTAGTTAAAATGACCAAGTTCGATTCGTCAAGTTACATCGCGGCTGTATTATATTTAAAGTTCAGTATATGTACCTCTTCTCCTCTTCACCTAAAATTTGTAAGTCACTTGCGCGCGTATAGGTTGATTTTCACTATTTTGGTGTGCCCATGTGTATGAAGTAGTTAAATATCTGATCGCAGGCGAAGATGCAATGTTGTGCGTTCTTAACGTTACTTTAACGGACTCGATAATTAAATAAGGGTTTGTTTCTATTCAGAAGCCTCTGACAGCTAGAATGAACCGTTTTAGTTGGCATAAAAATACAAGCCCGTTCTTTGCTATGTTACGATAGAGCTAAATCTCTAGCTTATTACGCATATATGAATGACACGAGCAGGTAGGAAATCTGGACTACGAATAATTTATGAGATTTTTAACAACAATAGACATTTTAATGAAGTGGGTCTATGTCATAGTATATCATGCAGACACAATCATAGATTAAATATTATGTTTTCGACCACTTCTATGACACGTTGCAAAATCTGCATGACTGAACGCTACACAGGTGCTTAGTCTATTTATTAACCGACATGTTTATATGTTTACCAGTGAACATGCGCACAACAACTGACATACACGTTTATGTAAGTTTTTCACATCCAGACCTACAAAATATTCGTTTATACGAAGAACATAACATATCAATTATAGGCTGATTAGGTTTTTGTGGCGTAAATGACTAAAATATCAAATATATAAGACTAGACGAAGCCACTTCAAACGGCTTTAAATATTAGACGGCCGGAAAATGCCGTTGGAGAGATTTCGAGAGAATTTTTCATTCTTTTGCTAATTCACCAATGTTTGTATCGACGTACCATTTCTCGCGGAAAAGTGGTATGTAAGTATACAAGTCAGTTGATGAACAACGAAGTAAAAACAGCGAGTGTACACGTAGCATTATTATAATACTTATAATAACGAGCGCTAATACCACTATGATATAGGTCCGTATTAGGTACGCTATATATCTGTTTTCATGAAGTGAGCATTACTAACTTCTATATATCAGATGGTTCAGGGGATTTGGTGACTATTCTTTCTGACTGAAATAGTGTACAATTAGTTTCGAGAAAATATGTTATCGCTCACTCAATAGAAGGGTAGACCAACACGTAAATATCATTCACGTTGTGCAGGGGAGATGCGGTGTGCTACGTCTTTCCCTCAATATTTCGTGAAATGTAATAGCTCGTATACTGTGAAAACAAGTGGAAAGTAATATGTTTAACGCTTTTAGAAGTTGTACCTGGATGTCATTTTGCTTGAATAAAGCAAATAGCTTGATATAGTCCAAAGTAACACAGAGGCTATGTTTTACTTATGACGTTGCATCTTTGATATGGCCGACACGGATTTTTGTAATATCGAATATCAAAGTCAAAATTAATGAAATGCACATCTATTTCATCCATGTAAATAGTATAATATTTTGATATATTTGTTTCCAAAGTCAAATTTGGTCTTGTGAGGTCTGGTGTTATTCTGATATTTAGAGAATTCGGAAAGCAAATAATAGATCTGGCCTAGCACAATAACTGCTGTATTTCAAGTGATATTTGATTTCGTTAATACTAGAACTATTGCACTCAAAAACTGGTGGTAAGTTCAATGGGTTCAGAAACTATCTGTAAATCCATCTGTTATTTGTGCGAATACCTCACGTCGTATTTCAGCAGATTCTCTAGCCGTGATTTATTTTGGCGCAAATCAATATTCAGCACTTGGAGCTCAACTATACCGCATTCATTGTTTGCCATAATGCTTTACACCGCACGCCATATTTAGTCAGCAGATATCCTGAGTCAGGACCATTAGTATTTTGTACAAAAGAGATGTTGTGTACTTGCATTCGCCGAATGAGCGCATAAAGCTGCCATGTTCGAGAACCTGACTTGCCAAAGGTGATTTAGTTAAAATGACCAAGTTCGATTCGTCAAGTTACATCGCGGCTGTATTATATTTAAAGTTCAGTATATGTACCTCTTCTCCTCTTCACCTAAAATTTGTAAGTCACTTGCGCGCGTATAGGTTGATTTTCACTATTTTGGTGTGCCCATGTGTATGAAGTAGTTAAATATCTGATCGCAGGCGAAGATGCAATGTTGTGCGTTCTTAACGTTACTTTAACGGACTCGATAATTAAATAAGGGTTTGTTTCTATTCAGAAGCCTCTGATAGCTAGAATGAACCGTTTTAGTTGGCATAAAAATACAAGCCCGTTCTTTGCTATGTTACGATAGAGCTAAATCTCTAGCTTATTACGCATATATGAATGACACGAGCAGGTAGGAAATCTGGACTACGAATAATTTATGAGATTTTTAACAACAATAGACATTTTAATGAAGTTGGTATATGTCATAGTATATCATGCAGACACAATCATGATTAAGTATTATGTTTTCGACCACTTCTATGACACGTTGCAAAATCTGCATGACTGAACGCTACACAGGTGTTAGTCTATTTATTGACCGACATGTTTATATGTTTATCAGTGCATGCGCACAACAACTGACATGCACGTTTATGTAAGTTTTTACATCCAGACCTACAAAATATTCGTTTATACGAAGAACATAACATATCAATTATAGGCTGATTAGGTTTTTGTGGCGTAAATGACTAAAATATCAAATATATAAGACTAGACGATGCCACTTCAAACGGCTTTAAATATTAGACGGTCGGAAAATGCTGTTGGAGAGATTTCGAGAGAATTTTTCATTCTTTTGCTAATTCACCAATGTTTGTATCGACGTACCATTTCTGGGAAAAGTGGTATGTGTATACAAGTCAGTTGATGAACAAGATTAAAAACAGCGAGTGTACACGTAGCATTATTATAATACTTATAATAACGAGCGCTAATACCACTGTGATATAGGTCCGTATTAGGTACGCTTATATCTGTTTTCATGAAGTGAGCATTACTAACTTCTATATATCAGATGGTTCAGGGGATTTGGTGACTATTCTTTCTGACTGAAATAGTGTACAATTAGTTTCGAGAAAATATGTTATCGCTCACTCAATAGAAGGGTAGACCAACACGTAAATATCATTCACGTTGTGCAGGGGAGATGCGGTGTGCTACGTCTTTCCCTCAATATCTCGTGAAATGTAATAGCTCGTATACTGTGAAAACAAGTGGAAAGTAATATGTTTAACGCTTTTAGAAGTTGTAACTGGATGTCATTTTGCTTGAATAAAGCAAATAGCTTGATATAGTCCAAAGTAACACAGAGGCTATGTTTTACTTATGACGTTGCATCTTTGATATGGCCGACACGGATTTTTGTAATATCGAATATCAAAGTCGCAAAATTAATGAAATGCACATCTATTTCTATCCATGTAAATAGTATAATATTTTGATATATTTGCTTCCAAAGTCAAATTTGGTCTTGTGAGGTCTATGTTATTCTGATATTTAGAGAATTCGGAAAGCAAATAATAGATCTGGCCTAGCACAATAACCGCTGTATTTCAAGTGATATTTGATTTCGTTAATACTAGAACTATCTGCACTCCAAAACTGGTGGTAAGTTCAATGGGTTCAGAAACTATCTGTAAATCCATCTGTTATTTGTGCGAATACCTCACGTCGTATTTCAGCAGATTCTCTATCCGTGATTTATTTTGGCGCAAATCAATATTCAGCACTTGGAGCTCAACTATACCGCATTCATTGTTTGCCATAATGCTTTACACCGCACGCCATATTTAGTCAGCAGATATCCTGAGTCAGGACCATTAGTATTTTGTACAAAAGAGATGTTGTGTACTTGCATTCGCCGAATGAGCGCATAAAGCTGCCATGTTTGAGAACCTGACTTGCCAAAGGTGATTTAGTTAAAATGACCAAGTTCGATTCGTCAAGTTACATCGCGGCTGTATTATATTTAAAGTTCAGTATATGTACCTCTTCTCCTCTTCACCTAAAATTTGTAAGTCACTTGCGCGCGTATAGGTTGATTTTCACTATTTTGGTGTGCCCATGTGTATGAAGTAGTTAAATATCTGATCGCAGGCGAAGATGCAATGTTGTGCGTTCTTAACGTTACTTTAACGGACTCGATAATTAAATAAGGGTTTGTTTCTATTCAGAAGCCTCTGACAGCTAGAATGAACCGTTTTAGTTGGCATAAAAATACAAGCCCGTTCTTTGCTATGTTACGATAGAGCTAAATCTCTAGCTTATTACGCATATATGAATGACACGAGCAGGTAGGAAATCTGGACTACGAATAATTTATGAGATTTTTAACAACAATAGACATTTTAATGAAGTGGGTCTATGTCATAGTATATCATGCAGACACAATCATAGATTAAATATTATGTTTTCGACCACTTCTATGACACGTTGCAAAATCTGCATGACTGAACGCTACACAGGTGCTTAGTCTATTTATTAACCGACATGTTTATATGTTTACCAGTGAACATGCGCACAACAACTGACATACACGTTTATGTAAGTTTTTCACATCCAGACCTACAAAATATTCGTTTATACGAAGAACATAACATATCAATTATAGGCTGATTAGGTTTTTGTGGCGTAAATGACTAAAATATCAAATATATAAGACTAGACGATGCCACTTCTAAACGGCTTTTTAAATATTAGACGGCGGGAAATGCCGTTGGAGAGATTTAGAGAATTTTTTATTCTTTTGCTAATTCACCAATGTTTGTATCGACGTACCATTTCGCGGAAAAGTGGTATGTAAGATACAAGTCAGTTGATGAACAACGAAGTAAAACAGCGAGTGTACACGTAGCATTATTATAATACTTATGAATAACGAGCGCACTACTGTGATATTGGTTCCGTATTAGGTACGCTATATATCTGTTTTCATGAAGTATACTAACTTATATATCAGATGGTTCAGGGGATTTGGTGACTATTCTTTCTGACTGAAATAGTGTACAATTAGTTTCGAGAAAATATGTTATCGCTCACTCAATAGAAGGGTAGACCAATACGTAAATATCATTCACGTTGTGCAGGGGAGATGCGGTGTGCTACGTCTTTCCCTCAATATCTCGTGAAATGTAATAGCTCGTATACTGTGAAAACAAGTGGAAAGTAATATGTTTAACGCTTTTAGAAGTTGTAACTGGATGTCATTTTGCTTGAATAAAGCAAATAGCTTGATATAGTCCAAAGTAACACAGAGGCTATGTTTTACTTATGACGTTGCATCTTTGATATGGCCGACACGGATTTTTGTAATATCGAATATCAAAGTCGAAAATTAATGAAATGCACATCTATTTCTATCCATGTAAATAGTATAATATTTTGATATATTTGTTTCCAAAGTCAAATTTGGTCTTGTGAGGTCTGTGTTATTCTGATATTTAGAGAATTCGGAAAGCAAATAATAGATCTGGCCTAGCACAATAACTGCTGTATTTCAAGTGATATTTGATTTCGTTAATACTAGAACTATTGCACTCAAAAACTGGTGGTAAGTTCAATGGGTTCAGAAACTATCTGTAAATCCATCTGTTATTTGTGCGAATACCTCACGTCGTATTTCAGCAGATTCTATGCTGTGATTTATTTTGGCGCAAATCAATTTCAGCACTTGGAGCTCAACTATACCGCATTCATTGTTTGCCATAATGTTTACACCGCACGCCATATTTAGTCAGCAGATATCCTGAGTCAGGACCATTAGTATTTTGTACAAAAGAGATGTTGTGTACTTGCATTCGCCGAATGAGCGCATAAAGTTGCCATGTTTGAGAACCTGACTTGCCAAAGGTGATTTGTTAAAATGACCAAGTTCGATTTGTCAAGTTACATCGCGGTTGTATTATATTTAAAGTTCAGTATATGTACCTCTTCTCCTCTTCACCTAAAATTTGTAAGTCATTTGCGCGCGTGTAGGTTGATTTTCATTATTTTGGTGTGCCCATGTGTATGAAGTAGTTAAATATCTGATCGCATGGAAGATGCAATGTTGTGTGTTCTTAACGTTACTTTAACGGACTCGATAATTAAATAAGGGTTTGTTTCTTTCAGAAGCTCTGACAGCTAGAATGAACTGTTTAGTTGGTATAAAATACAAGCCCGTTCTTTGCTATGTTACGATAGAGCTAAATCTCTAGCTTATTACGTATATATGAATGACAATGAGCAGGTAAATCTGACTACGAATAATTATGAGATTTTTAACAATAGACATTTTAATGAAGTGGTTTGTGTCATAGTATATCATGCAGACAATAATCAGATTAAATATTATGTTTTCACCACTTCGACACGTGTGCACCAGACGGAACGCTATGTAGGTGCTTATCTATTTATTAACCGACATGTTTATATGTTTACCAGTGAACATGCGCACAACAATTGACATACACGTTTATGTAAGTTTTTCACATCCAGACTACAAAATATATTCTTTTATACGAAGAACATAACATTATCAATTATAGGGCTGATTAGGTTTTTGTTTGCAAATGACTAAATATCAAATATATAAGATTAGACGATGCCACTTCAAACTTTTTGAATATTGTATGTTCGGAAAATGCCTGGAGAGATTTCGAGAGAATTTTTCATTCTTGCATTCACCAATGTTTGTATTGACGTACCATTTCTTCGGATGTGGTATGTAAATACGTCAGTTGATGAACAACGAAGTAAACAGCGAGTGTATACTTTAGCATTATTATAATACTTAATAACGAGCGCTAATACCACTATGATATAGGTCCGTATTAGGTACGCTATATATTTGTTTTTCATGAAGAGCATTACCAACTTCAATATATCAGATGGTTCAGGGATTTGTGACTATTCTTTCTGACTGAAATAGTACAATTAGTTTCGAGAAAATATGATGTCGCTCACTCAGTGAGTGGGTAGACCAACACGTAAATATCATTCACGTTGTGCAGGAGATGCGGTAGGTGCACTTCCCCTCAATATCTCGTGAAATGACAGCTCGTATCTGAAACAAGTGGAAAGTAATATGTTTAACGCTTTGTAGTTAAGTTGGGATGTCATTTTGCTTGAATAAAGCAAATAGCTTGATATAGTCTCAAGTGTGGGACAGAGTAGTGTTTTTACTTATGACGTTGCATCTTGATATGGCGACACGATTTTTGTAATATCGAATATCAAAGTCAAAATTAATGAAATGCACATCTATTTTATCCATGTAAATAGTATAATATTTTGATATATTTGTTTCCAAAGTCAAATTTGGTCTTAGGAGGTCTGGTGTTATTCTGATATTTAGAGAATTCGGAGTAAATAATAGATCTGGTCAGCACAATAACTGCTGTATTTCAAGTGATATTTGATTTTGTTAATACTAGAACTATTGCACTCAAAACTGGTAGTAAGTTCAATGGGTACAGAAACTATCTGTAAATCCATCTGTTATTTGTGCGAATACCTCACGTCGTATTTCAGCAGATTCTATCTGTGATTATTTTGCGCAAATCAATCAGCACTTGAGCTCAACTATACCGCATTCATTGTTTGCCATAATGTTTACACCGCACGCCATATTTAGTCAGCAGATATCCTGAGTCAGGACCATTAGTATTTTGTGTACAAAAGAGATGTTGTGTACTTGCATTCGCCGAATGAGCGCATAAAGTTGCCATGTTCGGAGAACCTGACTTGCCAAAAGTGATGTTAAAATGACCAAGTTCGATTTGGTCAAGTTACATCGCGGTTGTATTATATTTAAAGTTCAGTATATGTACCTCTTCTCCTCTTCACCTAAAATTTGTAAGTCATTTGCGGCGCGTGTTAGGTTGATTTCATTATTTTGGTGTGCCCATGTGTATGAAGTAGTTAAATATCTGATCGCATGAAGATGCAATGTTGTGTGTTCTTAACGTTACTTTAACGGACTCGATAATTAAATAAGGGTTTGTTTCTTTCAGAAGCTCTGATAGCTAGGAATGAACTGTTTAGTTGGTATAAAATACAAGCCCGTTCTTTTGCTATGTTACTGATAGAGCTAAATCTCTAGCTTATTACGCATATATTGAATGACACGAGCAGGAAATCTGACTACGAATAATTTATGAGATTTTTTAACAACAATAGACATTTTAATGAAGTGGTTTTGTGTCATAGTATATCATGCAGACACAATCATAGATTAAATATTATGTGTTTTCGACCACTTCTATGACACGTTGCAAAATCTGCAGACTGGAACGCTATGTTGAGGTGCTTTAGTCTATTTATTAACCGGACATGTTTATATGTTTACCAGTGAACATGCGCACAACAACTGACATACACGTTTATAAGTTTTTTCACATCCAGACCTTACAAAATATTCGTTTATACGAAGAACATAACATGGATCAATTATAGGCTGATTAGGTTTTTGGTGGCGTAAATGACTGTAAAATATCAAATATATAAGATTAGACGATGCCACTTCAAACGGTTTTTAAATATTAGACGGTCGGAAAATGCCGTTGGAGAGATTTCTGAGAGAATTTTTCATTCTTTGCTAATTCACCAATGTTTGTATCGACGTACCATTTCTCGTGATGTGGTATGTAAGATACGTCAGTTGATGAACAACGAAGTAAACAGCGAGTGTACACGTAGCATTATTATAATACTTATGATAACGAGCGCTAATACCACTATGATATAGGTCCGTATTAGGTACGCTATATATTTGTTTTTCATGAAGTGAGCATTACTAACTTCAATATATCAGATGGTTCAGGATTTGGTGACTATTCTTTCTGACTGAAATAGTGGTACAATTAGTTTCTGAGAAAATATGTATCGCTCACTCAATAGAAGGGAGACCAACACGTAAATATCATTCACGTTGTGCAGGGGAGATGCGGTGTGCACGTCTTCCCTCAATATCCGTGAAATGTAAAGCTCGTATACTGTGAAAACAAGTGGAAAGTAATATGTTTAACGCTTTTAGAAGTTGTACTGGATGTCATTTGCTTGAATAAAGCAAATAGCTTGGATATAGTCCAAAGTAACACAGAGGCTATGTTTTTACTTATGACGTTGCATCTTTGATATGCGACACGTGATTTTTGTAATAGTCGAATATCAAAGTCGCAAAATTAATGAAATGCACATCTATTTTTATCCATAAATAGTATAATATTTTTTGATATATTTGTTTCCAAAGTCAAATTTGGTCTTGGAGGTCTATGGTTATTCTGATATTTAGAGAATTCGAGTTAAATAATAGATCTGGTCACACAAAACCGCTGTATTTCAAGTGATATTTGGATTTTGTTAATACTAGAACTATTCACCCAAAACTGGTAGTAAGTTCAATGTGGGTACAGAAACTATCTGTAAATCCATCTGTTATTTGTGCGAATACCTCACGTCGTATTTCAGCAGATTCTCTATCCGTGATTTATTTTGGCGCAAATCAATATTCAGCACTTGGAGCTCAACTATACCGCATTCATTGTTTGCCATAATGCTTTACACCGCACGCCATATTTAGTCAGCAGATATCCTGAGTCAGGACCATTAGTATTTTGTACAAAAGAGATGTTGTGTACTTGCATTCGCCGAATGAGCGCATAAAGCTGCCATGTTCGAGAACCTGACTTGCCAAAGGTGATTTAGTTAAAATGACCAAGTTCGATTCGTCAAGTTACATCGCGGCTGTATTATATTTAAAGTTCAGTATATGTACCTCTTCTCCTCTTCACCTAAAATTTGTAAGTCACTTGCGCGCGTATAGGTTGATTTTCACTATTTTGGTGTGCCCATGTGTATGAAGTAGTTAAATATCTGATCGCAGGCGAAGATGCAATGTTGTGCGTTCTTAACGTTACTTTAACGGACTCGATAATTAAATAAGGGTTTGTTTCTATTCAGAAGCCTCTGACAGCTAGAATGAACCGTTTTAGTTGGCATAAAAATACAAGCCCGTTCTTTGCTATGTTACGATAGAGCTAAATCTCTAGCTTATTACGCATATATGAATGACACGAGCAGGTAGGAAATCTGGACTACGAATAATTTATGAGATTTTTAACAACAATAGACATTTTAATGAAGTGGGTCTATGTCATAGTATATCATGCAGACACAATCATAGATTAAATATTATGTTTTCGACCACTTCTATGACACGTTGCAAAATCTGCATGACTGAACGCTACACAGGTGCTTAGTCTATTTATTAACCGACATGTTTATATGTTTACCAGTGAACATGCGCACAACAACTGACATACACGTTTATGTAAGTTTTTCACATCCAGACCTACAAAATATTCGTTTATACGAAGAACATAACATATCAATTATAGGCTGATTAGGTTTTTGTGGCGTAAATGACTAAAATATCAAATATATAAGACTAGACGATGCCACTTCAAACGGCTTTAAATATTAGACGGCCGGAAAATGCCGTTGGAGAGATTTCGAGAGAATTTTTCATTCTTTTGCTAATTCACCAATGTTTGTATCGACGTACCATTTCTCGCGGAAAAGTGGTATGTAAGTATACAAGTCAGTTGATGAACAACGAAGTAAAAACAGCGAGTGTACACGTAGCATTATTATAATACTTATAATAACGAGCGCTAATACCACTATGATATAGGTCCGTATTAGGTACGCTATATACCTGTTTTCATGAAGTGAGCATTACTAACTTCAATATATCAGATGGTTCAGGGGATTTGGTGACTATTCTTTCTGACTGAAATAGTGTACAATTAGTTTCGAGAAAATATGTTATCGCTCACTCAATAGAAGGGTAGACCAATACGTAAATATCATTCACGTTGTGCAGGGGAGATGCGGTGTGCTACGTCTTTCCCTCAATATCTCGTGAAATGTAATAGCTCGTATACTGTGAAAACAAGTGGAAAGTAATATGTTTAACGCTTTTAGAAGTTGTACCTGGATGTCATTTTGCTTGAATAAAGCAAATAGCTTGATATAGTCCAAAGTAACACAGAGGCTATGTTTTACTTATGACGTTGCATCTTTGATATGGCCGACACGGATTTTTGTAATATCGAATATCAAAGTCGCAAAATTAATGAAATGCACATCTATTTCTATCCATGTAAATAGTATAATATTTTGATATATTTGCTTCCAAAGTCAAATTTGGTCTTGTGAGGTCTATGTTATTCTGATATTTAGAGAATTCGGAAAGCAAATAATAGATCTGGCCTAGCACAATAACCGCTGTATTTCAAGTGATATTTGATTTCGTTAATACTAGAACTATCTGCACTCCAAAACTGGTGGTAAGTTCAATGGGTTCAGAAACTATCTGTAAATCCATCTGTTATTTGTGCGAATACCTCACGTCGTATTTCAGCAGATTCTCTATCCGTGATTTATTTTGGCGCAAATCAATATTCAGCACTTGGAGCTCAACTATACCGCATTCATTGTTTGCCATAATGCTTTACACCGCACGCCATATTTAGTCAGCAGATATCCTGAGTCAGGACCATTAGTATTTTGTACAAAAGAGATGTTGTGTACTTGCATTCGCCGAATGAGCGCATAAAGCTGCCATGTTCGAGAACCTGACTTGCCAAAGGTGATTTAGTTAAAATGACCAAGTTCGATTCGTCAAGTTACATCGCGGCTGTATTATATTTAAAGTTCAGTATATGTACCTCTTCTCCTCTTCACCTAAAATTTGTAAGTCACTTGCGCGCGTATAGGTTGATTTTCACTATTTTGGTGTGCCCATGTGTATGAAGTAGTTAAATATCTGATCGCAGGCGAAGATGCAATGTTGTGCGTTCTTAACGTTACTTTAACGGACTCGATAATTAAATAAGGGTTTGTTTCTATTCAGCCTGGACATTGAACAACTGTTTTAGTTGGCATAAAAATAACATAAGCCTGTTCTTTGCTATGTTGATGATAGAGCTAAATCTTCAGCTTATTACGCATATATGAATGACACGAGCAGGTAGGAAATCTGGGATCACGAATAATTTATGAGATTTTAACAACAATAGACATTTTAATGAAGTGGCCCATGTCATAGTATATCATGCAGACACACCAGATTAAGATTATGTTTTCGACCACTTCTATGACACGTTGCAAAATCTGCATGACTGAACGCTACACAAGTTTAGTCTATTTATTGACCGACATGTTTATATATGTTTATCAGCAGCGCACAACAACTGACATGGCACAGGGAAGCTGCTACATCCAGACCCTACAAAAATATTCTGTTTATACGAAGAACATAACATATCAATTATAGGCTGATTAGGTTTTTGTGGGCGTAAATGACTAAAATATCAAATATATAAGACTAGACGATGCCACTTCAAACGGCTTTAAATATTAGACGGTCAGGAAAATGCTGTTGGAGAGATTTCTGAGAGAATTTTTCATTCTTTTTGCTAATTCACCAACGTTTGTATCGACGTACCATTTCATGAAAAGTGGTATGGGTATACAAGTCAGTTGATGAACAAATTCAGCGTTAAACAGCGAGTGCACACGTAGCATTATTATAAATACTTATAATAACGAGCGCTAATACCACTGCGATATAGGTCCGTATTAGGTACGCTTATATCTGTTTTCATGAAGTGAGCATTACTAACTTCTATATATCAGATGGTTCAGGGATTTGGTGACTATTCTTCTGACTGAAATAGTGTACAATTAGTTTCGAGAAAATATGTTATCGCTCACTCAATAGAAGGGTAGACCAACACGTAAATATCATTCACGTTGTGCAGGGGAGATGCGGTGTGCTACGTCTTTCCCTCAATATTTCGTGAAATGTAATAGCTCGTATACTGTGAAAACAAGTGGAAAGTAATATGTTTAACGCTTTTAGAAGTTGTAACTGGATGTCATTTTGCTTGAATAAAGCAAATAGCTTGATATAGTCCAAAGTAACACAGAGGCTATGTTTTACTTATGACGTTGCATCTTTGATATGGCCGACACGGATTTTTGTAATATCGAATATCAAAGTCGCAAAATTAATGAAATGCACATCTATTTCTATCCATGTAAATAGTATAATATTTTGATATATTTGCTTCCAAAGTCAAATTTGGTCTTGTGAGGTCTATGTTATTCTGATATTTAGAGAATTCGGAAAGCAAATAATAGATCTGGCCTAGCACAATAACCGCTGTATTTCAAGTGATATTTGATTTCGTTAATACTAGAACTATCTGCACTCCAAAACTGGTAGTAAGTTCAATGGGTACAGAAACTATCTGTAAATCCATCTGTTATTTGTGCGAATACCTCACGTCGTATTTCAGCAGATTCTCTAGCCGTGATGTATTTTGGAAGAAACGCATGTAACAACCATTAAATGGATCTTTCATCATAAGATAATTATACAAAAGCGGTATTAAAGGGTTAAAGTATAAATAGTATAATATTTTGATATTGAGAATTTTTCATTTTTAAACCAGGTGAAACTGGTATAATTCTTATGATGATTATGTCATAATAATCATTATGATTGTTACTTCTTCGCATAGTGTCTATCTTCATTTTTATACATCTTCATTTATATTTCGAGTTAATATAAATATTACACAGTAAATCAAATATTTCCACTTCAATCACGTGATTCCATGGATACGATTCAAGGAGTAACAGTAAAGAAGATGGAGGTATTAATTAACATGTTTCCTAAATAATTGCAGTCGTGGGACGATTTGCACAAGAAAGCGTCCTTATTTTTTAAAAATGATTTCAAAGATCAGGTAACTAGTGAGTAGTTGAAGTAGTTTGTGGAGAAGAACATGAAGTGGAGACCTCCTGGTGCGTAGCAGATTAAGATGCCGAATTTTACGATTCCAAAGTATGGTACGTTATCCAATGTGTATTTGGATTCAGCGCGTGCGTCTTTGTGTGCTAAATTTCACGATCCGCGTTCGATTACTTACGATCACTGGGAGTTAAACGCCGATGGGAAGGCTCTGATTCGCCGTTTCTTCGAGCATCACTACGAGCACCACAATCAGATCTTGCGCTAGCTCCGCAACATGAAAATATCAGATTAGAAGTTAAAATTGCACGAGTTCTTAGTCCAAATCGAGGTCTTGCCCCGCACGGACTCTGACAAGCCGAATTACACGTCCCTCCTGACCCAGTCACCACTCCAGCTGCCCGAGTACGAGGATTCAGAATCCGGCTACTACTACGAGGACGGTGAGGAGTCCGAGGTACCAGATCTAAATCTCAAGGGCGTTCGCGTGGTCAAGAACCAGCTCTACTTCTCAACCGATTCGAAGGAGTTCAACGACGTTTTCTATGACACGTAAACGCCCCCGAACATAATTCAGGCCATAAAAAACAATTAATAATTTGAAAAACAGCTCATTGAGTTCCTGAAGAAGCACGAGGACGAGAAGGCCTGGTTCCAAAAACACAAAATATTCGAGTTCAAGGACGACGCGGTGATCAAGCCCTGGTCACAATCTTCATAGTCATAGTCATAATAAAGCCAAAATAATAATTAGAAGGAACCGGAGAAACCAAAATAATCGCTGAAAGTTAACATCCCACTGCAATAGAAGAAGGAGGAGAAGATAGTTTCGGATAAGTACCAATCTGTGGTGTCAAAACAGAAGGAATTCAACAACGAACGGACGGCGCTCAAAAACGAACTGATGAACGAAATAGAAAAAATCTCGCAGAAACAACCGGACGCAAAAACAATTAAAATATCACAAGAAAAACTACAAAAACTCAAAAATATCGAAGATGCACTCGGAGTCATCGACGGATTCCTGTAAATTGTCGGAAAGTGAAAAATGAGAAAATAAAATAAAAAATACGCTTTTACTTTTTATTATTGTGAAAATATGAATTCAGGATTCTCCAATAGAATATTAATTGTTAGCATCTTTTGTAAAATCTTGACACATGATTTTGAACATTCTAATATGATATTTATGCATTTGGTGATGAACAAATGTTACTGTTTTGGAATCTATATTATAGCTAGGTTTTCATTTATCTTAATGCAAACAACGATTAAATGATTTTGCTAAAGAATAAATAATTTTGTGTTCGTATTGCATTAATGACTTGGTCACTACTTGAATTACGTTCATTGTTCACACTAAATTATAATGTACATTCCAGTAACATTACTTATTATTAATTCACATAAAATAATAATTTACATACCGTGAAGATACATGTACATTTTGTGTAAATTTAAAACAGACAGATATGAATTTATTTTGGTACCTTTTATATTTCTGGCGAAACACGATTGCAGTTGAATGTCAACTATTTTCGAAACCTGATTTGAATGTATCTAAATTTCCAAGTATATCCATCATTAATTGTCCTATTGTAGTAATTATATAACTAGATGAGACATTATATATTTAGAAGAAATACGTATTGAAAGTACTACACTACAAAGATAATGCAAGATAACAATCAGAGATTGAATAACGCACAATTTATTGATACAAATGCCATAATGGACACAATATGTTAATGCGTGTCTCACTCCAATGTTCAACTTACTATTCGCAATTTTCCTATCTACCTCAGCATTTGCAGATGAGCCTCATGCTGACATTATTTTAATAAATCAGCAGGACTAGAATATTACTCTGAAAGCAGCGTAGAGTATCATAGTTGGCGTCAAAATTCCTCCAGCCATCACAGCTAATGGTTAATCTATCACATATTCACAGTTTGCATTCCAGGCTATGGCTGCTGTAGAAAACGAAAATTTTATATTTTTCAGCTCTTTGGACAACAGCACGAACTATGCAGTTTATAAAAACAGAGAGATGTTCATTTCGTTTTCTGTAGAGTTATCACAGTAATAGAACGAAAAGTAAGAATATGTTTACATAAATGTTACAAGCACGAGCGACACAGAAATGAGGTTGGTCGCGTCGGCTGTTCATCAGTTCGATTCTCAAACGTACTCGCTTACCAAGGCACAACCAGAAAGCACATTTTTCGTTCACAAATAGGTTCCAGGCGTGAATAAGAGAGTAAAATTTGAAATCGATTCGTAGGACCTTATTTTAGTTTGGGTTTGTTCTGCTCCCATTTTGATGAACACAATCTGGTTTGATTGCAAATTTTATAAATCTTAGGCAGGTAGTATAATTGAGGGTGATATCGATATTACAGATTTCGATTATCAGAAAGATTACATTTTCTATTCCGTTGAGCAGAACGGCGCTGGCAACGGTTTAATCAAAGCAAGCATTGTGGACGTGTACGAGATTGGCGTAGACTCGCACCACGATATCCAAATCCAGGCCAACACTCCCCTTCACTATCAGTTTGCTGACGACTTACCAAAAGACGCTTACTTCGAGGTGCTGAGCATCGGCCCTGGCGTTGAGCTTTGCTTCACCGACGAATTCGAGTACCCAGAGAACGTCAAATGCAAAGTATCTCTGAACTAAACTGGAAAGTTCAACATCACAGAGACGAACTTTCTGGTCTAGTCTCAGGGTGCTGGTCGTCTGGAGTTCCAAGTTAAAGTTTGGGGAAACGAAAAGAAAGAGAGCAACCAGTGGATCGTATGGGTCGTCGCGGCAGGTGTCGTGGTCGCTGTTGGAATCGTGGTGTTTGTTTTCTTCTTCACGAGGCACAAGAAACAGACGAATATACGCAATAATGAGGAAAACGAAGCCATTCTTGGTGAAAAGTGATAAAATTCGGAAAGATAAATAATAATCAAATGCTTCAATATACACATAATTATATGTAAATTTCCAGTAACATTACTTAATATTTCTATTTCACATGAAACAGTTATCTATATACCATGACGTAGATGTACATTTTGTGATAATATTCCATTTATACATTATGATAATATTCCAAATTTAGAAATTATAAACATCAATATATGTAATTTCATATTTAGTACACAAAGTTATAATGTACATTCCAGTAACATTACTTATTATTAATTCACATAAAATAATAATTTACATACCGTGAAGATACATGTACATTTTGTGTAAATTTAAAACAGACAGATATGAATTTATTTTGGTACCTTTTATATTTCTGGCGAAACACGATTGCAGTTGAATGTCAACTATTTTCGAAACCTGATTTGAATGTATCTAAATTTCCAAGTATATCCATCATTAATTGTCCTATTGTAGTAATTATATAACTAGATGAGACATTATATATTTAGAAGAAATACGTATTGAAAGTACTACACTACAAAGATAATGCAAGATAACAATCAGAGATTGAATAACGCACAATTTATTGATACAAATGCCATAATGGACACAATATGTTAATGCGTGTCTCACTCCAATGTTCAACTTACTATTCGCAATTTTCCTATCTACCTCAGCATTTGCAGATGAGCCTCATGCTGACATTATTTTAATAAATCAGCAGGACTAGAATATTACTCTGAAAGCAGCGTAGAGTATCATAGTTGGCGTCAAAATTCCTCCAGCCATCACAGCTAATGGTTAATCTATCACATATTCACAGTTTGCATTCCAGGCTATGGCTGCTGTAGAAAACGAAAATTTTATATTTTTCAGCTCTTTGGACAACAGCACGAACTATGCAGTTTATAAAAACAGAGAGATGTTCATTTCGTTTTCTGTAGAGTTATCACAGTAATAGAACGAAAAGTAAGAATATGTTTACATAAATGTTACAAGCACGAGCGACACAGAAATGAGGTTGGTCGCGTCGGCTGTTCATCAGTTCGATTCTCAAACGTACTCGCTTACCAAGGCACAACCAGAAAGCACGTTTTTCGTTCACAAATAGGTTCCGGGTGTGAATAAGAGAGTAAAATTTGAAATCGATTCGTAGGACCTTATTTTAGTTTGGGTTTGTTCTGCTCCCATTTTGATGAACACAATCTGGTTTGATTGCAAATTTTATAAATCTTAGGCAGGTAGTATAATTGAGGGTGATATCGATATTACAGATTTCGATTATCAGAAAGATTACATTTTCTATTCCGTTGAGCAGAACGGCGCTGGCAACGGTTTAATCAAAGCAAGCATTGTGGACGTGTACGAGATTGGCGTAGACTCGCACCACGATATCCAAATCCAGGCCAACACTCCCCTTCACTATCAGTTTGCTGACGACTTACCAAAAGACGCTTACTTCGAGGTGCTGAGCATCGGCCCTGGCGTTGAGCTTTGCTTCACCAACACCTTCGAGTACCCAGAGAACGTCAAATGCAAAGTATCTCTGAACTAAACTGGAAAGTTCAACATCACAGAGACGAACTTTCTGGTCTAGTCTCAGGGTGCTGGTCGTCTGGAGTTCCAAGTTAAAGTTTGGGGAAACGAAAAGAAAGAGAGCAACCAGTGGATCGTATGGGTCGTCGCGGCAGGTGTCGTGGTCGCTGTTGGAATCGTGGTGTTTGTTTTCTTCTTCACGAGGCACAAGAAACAGACGAATATACGCAATAATGAGGAAACTGAAGCTATTGTTGCTGAGAAGTGATAAAATTCTGAAAGATATATAATTAAATACGTCAATAAATGTTATTTCAAATATAATATATTAAAGTACTTATTATTTTTAGTTTCTTTTGATCCAACTGGAAAGGAAAATAATAATAATTTATGATTTTCATGGAAATAACTATAAGTTAATAAGTCATAAATTCTAAACAGACTATGTCAACGATATACTATCTGAAATTTAAATACTTGTAGATGCTGGGCGAAAATATAAAATGATGAATATAGAACTACGTGCAAGCATAGAGGAAAACGAGGCCATTCTTGGTGAAAAGTGATAAGTTAGAAATAATAAACATTAATATCTCTTTGGGTGTGGAGCTGGCATTAGTGCCTTTTCGAGTATAATTTAGAACTTCTAATTATCGTTTTGAAACACCTTGGGCGTCACAATTACGGGATTGGAGTTTAATGTCCACTCCATGGATGGAAGACGAGTTATAGAATTCATATATCTTCTTATGAACAGTATATCATTGAAAAACTGAACACTTGATTTGATGGTTGAAATACTCAATTAGACATCGAAAGTTTAATTCTAAGCAATTCGCATGCATGATATCTTAACATATAAGAGTTCCGGACAAAATTAGGTAGCTGCAGAGGCGCTGACGAAATACGAAGCTAACAAGAAAAAATTATACGTGGGTAATGAACAGTTTGTCATAAGAATGTAATGCTGAATTTCTCGTAAAATTAGAAATCTCAAATTCTGAAGGTTGAAACGGACTCTTTGGAACTCAATCTCAATTGTTGGTGCACATCCAGAGATACACTGGGAATCATAACAACTTTTGCATCTGATAATTACAGGAGGATTTATAATGATAGCACCAATATATAAATACAACCCGAGAAGAGATACTTATAAAACTAAACAAAACAAGGGTAATTTGAATATTGGAGAAGATTAAGGCTATTTCACGGTAAAATTGACATTTTAGTATCATTTATCCGTCAATTTGCAAGCCAAGAATATGAAACGCGGGAAGAATGATTATTTCGTCAATATATAAACATATCTTATTGGAAACACTCCCAAGTTTTAGTGGCTTCGAGAATCTTTGAAATTTCATGTTTCAATCTATAAATAGAAATTTTAAGAATTTATTTCTTTATATTATTTGAAAATTAACACATTTTAATCACTTCACAAATGAAAATTTAGTAATGCTAAATCTGAGTTAATAATAATTAATTTCAAATTGTGATTCATAAAATCGCAGCCATATTTAACTTATATGATAGGCCGCTTATATAAACATAAATTAATCTGATAAATAATTCATTCTTTAACATTTGCACGATTTGAATTCAAATATTGAACAATTACAAACTGCCGATAAGCATTTGTTACTTAAACAGATAAAGGAACATGAATAGTTGAAAATAATCAATTTACCTCAAATTATAAATTGTCACTTACAAGAAGAGTAGTTTGGAGTGTTCTGATATTATTATTCAGATCTATATTAAATAAAAGTACAAAATAGTCATTCAAACAAATAGTGAAAATCTAAGATATTTTCTGATAATTGAGGAGTGACTATAAACTTTTACTTAATTCATGTACGGCTTAGGTTTTAAGCTCACTATTTTCTCTTTAATAACAATTTTGGAGATATGAAATTTGGCGTATACTTCCACTCCATCCGTAAGAGATATATGTTATTTCACATAACAACTTGGTGCGATTTGAAGCGTGAAGTAAAATAGTACAATTTTTCTTTTGTCCCATTATAAATCTGATATAAATAATTTTTATCAAAATTCAAATAGTACAAATTTGCCTTAATTTTAGACTGAACTGTCAACAAATACAATTAAGTAACTTGAAAGCGGCCACTTAACTATACTAAATCAAAAAACTCATAAAGCTTTAAATAAGACTGATCAAAACAATGAAAATTTATTTCCTTATTATAATTCTAACATGCTCATGGTAGTACTTTTAGAAGAGTTAGATGTGAAAAAGATTATATATTTGGTACTGACCTAGTAATGAAGATTTTGCTGCAATCGAATTGTAATAATTATTTCACCTCGTCATTTAAAATTATTATATTTGTGATAATATATTTTCAAATACTTCTGCTCTGATCAAAACTGTGGTTATTGAACACTAGTTATTGACATCGCTTTTATCTTCCAAGCACCATTCAATATTGTCTACATGATTTAAATATATAAATATATGTTATGTTATATAAATCAACACATTTTACTAAATATCACTTTGTTGAATGTAAGCGAACCAAGAAGCTGCTAGAAATAGGTCGGTACCTATATATTTGGTGATGGAGCTCAAAATAGTAAATAGCCCATAACATAAAAAATAAAAAATATCAAATCGACGTAGATTGATAACTCTATAAATTTTCTAACTCTATAAATTTTCACTTTAAGATGCTAACAATCAAGATATGAAGCAAAAATTAAATTCAGTAAATATCAGAAATAATATGGAACACTAATAAATGAAAATATTATCAATGTAGATCAATTTGTATCACTTTTTATTAAGATTATTTCAGTTTCCTCATTATTGCGTATATTCGTCTGTTTCTTGTGCCTCGTGAAGAAGAAAACAAACACCACGATTCCAACAGCGACCACGACACCTGCCGCGACGACCCATACGATCCACTGGTTGCTCTCTTTCTTTTCGTTTCCCCAAACTTTAACTTGGAACTCCAGACGACCAGCACCCTGAGACTAGACCAGAAAGTTCGTCTCTGTGATGTTGAACTTTCCAGTTTAGTTCAGAGATACTTTGCATTTGACGTTCTCTGGGTACTCGAAGGTGTTGGTGAAGCAAAGCTCAACGCCAGGGCCGATGCTCAGCACCTCGAAGTAAGCGTCTTTTGGTAAGTCGTCAGCAAACTGATAGTGAAGGGGAGTGTTGGCCTGGATTTGGATATCGTGGTGCGAGTCTACGCCAATCTCGTACACGTCCACAATGCTTGCTTTGATTAAACCGTTGCCAGCGCCGTTCTGCTCAACGGAATAGAAAATGTAATCTTTCTGATAATCGAAATCTGTAATATCGATATCACCCTCAATTATACTACCTGCCTAAGATTTATAAAATTTGCAATCAAACCAGATTGTGTTCATCAAAATGGGAGCAGAACAAACCCAAACTAAAATAAGGTCCTACGAATCGATTTCAAATTTTACTCTCTTATTCACACCCGGAACCTATTTGTGAACGAAAAACGTGCTTTCTGGTTGTGCCTTGGTAAGCGAGTACGTTTGAGAATCGAACTGATGAACAGCCGACGCGACCAACCTCATTTCTGTGTCGCTCGTGCTTGTAACATTTATGTAAACATATTCTTACTTTTCGTTCTATTACTGTGATAACAATACAGCAAAAGAAGCAAACTAATCATAGTATTATTAAATGGCGAAGTTTGTATTGTTATCTAAAGAATTATAAAATATATAATTTTAATAATCTACATCAGCTTAAGCCTCAAATACAAACTGCGAATATGCCACCGTTTAACCATTAGCTACCTACAATAATAGTAGTAGCTGCTTTTAAAGTAATATTTTAATATTCTTAATTAATTAAAATAATATCAGCCTGAATATCATCGGAATTTATTTTTGCTGAAAGAAGTACACACAAGTATATGTTGATCATTGGAGCGAAAATACATACTATATGTAAATATTACAAACTTAATAAATTTATAATATCATAAATCTAAATGCTGCATTAATTTTATGATTGTTATCATGCATTATCTTAGAATAAATACATTTATAATCATGAATTTCCATGTTTCACAATAATGTACAAATGTACTAAAATAACTTAATATATCTTTCTTTTTTAATTTACATAAAATGTACGGTACATATAGACATACACATATACAAACAACTTCATATACATATTATATCTAATATGCCTAATTATTCTATCTGTAAGAAATGTTATTATTAAATACTCTATATTTTTTGTGAATTACGTACAGTAGATACTAAATTTGTAATAATGTAATGTTTGATACTTCCTAATAATAATATTATTTAAATGTATTTTAAATTATAACTCACTTCAAATATGATGTAGGTTCTTTTGAGTACACTAGCATTGGTAACTCCAGATATTACATTAGTGAACAAAACTGCATTATTGAACGAAAGCAACAAATATATAATTGCAAAGATTTGGGACGTCTACCTTATAAATGAAGAAAAGAAAACTGCGAAGATATATCCGTAATAAATTTCTCACTACCAAGTATCAGTTGAAAATACTTCGGAAGCGTTTTTCAACGTTACAAAAATAGACGGCTCAGAGATTTGCTTCACGCAGTACTTCACTCACCCAGATAAGGTGGAGTGCATCCTACTCATCAAGTAGTAGGCTGGAAAATACAATATAACGCCAGAGATGAAGCATTTTTTCGTTCAGTCCAATTCTGAAACGGTTAGTAACGTCGAATTTCAAATTTAAAGAGAGCAACTCCACGATGACAAAAAGAGCAATACCTGGGTCATTTGGGTGGTCGTGTCTGTAGTAATCGGCGTGCTCGCAGTCGTAGCTACAGTAATATTTTACATGAGGCACAAAAAGTAGAAAACGCAAATTTACTCAGAAATCGATGCTTTAAATTACATATAAATTTTTAATTAATTATTTAGATTAGTACTTACACTTTTTACTTAAATCACACAGAATTAAGATAACATTTTCATTCAGTCCAATTCATAAACTATCACTAAAACTGAATGGGAGCAACACAAAGACGACTAATATAATTATAATTGGATCATAATTGTAATATTTTATGTGAGCATGATAGTATTGTTTTATACTTTATCGTGTAATTACTGTGTTATTAATAATTTATATAACATTAATGTTAGGTAAAATTTTCAGAGATGATGGGTGTGGACAAGATAGTTAAAAGATATTACAGTTACTGTATATTAATTATTATTAGGAATATATTCATTGAGGTATAGTATTTATTGTATTCTCTGAAAATGTTATATTTACAATTAAATATTAAGTTGTCATTAAAGGTAGCGGTCTGTTTTAATTGGAAATTATTTCTGGTGAAGTTATAGTGTTAATATATGTTTATATTTCACTATTTATTTATTTCTATTTTTAATCAAATTATAAAACAATTTTTAATTCATTTTCAACACTTTTAAGACGTACCTCAGTGAGCCGACATACGTTCAGAATGTCACTTGGATTGACTCGTTCCGGGACGGTTTCATTCTGAGAGATTCTGTTGAGGGTTCCCTCAAGTTCAATCTCTATAACGATTTCATCGTTGTTGGTTTGCGCTTTCTTCGCAGATGACTAAGCGCAGATGATAACTGTTAAACTCAGCTTACACTAGATTTTTAAAACTGAGAATAAGGTATATTGAAACTTAGAATAAGGTATATTGACCAACTAAGAAAAAATTATGGGTCGAGATAGGTAAAAATGACTATAATATGTGCAATAATTAAAATATACACTTGATAGTGTTTAAATAGTTGGTAGTATAGTTTATAAGCTAAATATAAGCTCGCACAAGAAGAATAAAAACAAAAAGTATGAAAATTAAATCATAAATTTCCAAAATTTTTCGATTTTTGACCTGTTTTCTTACAGTTATGACATTTTACTGTAATATTTCTTTACAGCCGCACTGTTTACAGTAATATATGTGGACTGTAAGAAACTGTAAAAATAACAGCCCTAGTCGAGAAGCTGGTGTGAGACAGTTATAGTATGGCTTCCATGGATGTCCACTATAATTAAATTTTTATGCATCTAGCTTGAAGTAATTAAATATAATATTAACTCAGATTATCAATAGTAGGTATATAGGTATACCTACTTCAATTCATGGTTTTGAATAACCAGTAATTTAGTTCTAAACGAAACTAGAATAATCACTTTCGTCTACTAGCATATAGTCACTTATTTACATTATATATAATACAAATATGATAGTTTAAGCTAAGCAATTCCAGTTTATAAGGTAGTTGTATATTAATTATTACAGCAATTATGAAAACTACGCTATTGGAGATGGAAGAAATAAAAAAGAAGTTCAAGTAAAATCCTACATGCAAATTATCACAGTTCTTACTATTTTAATATCAGGTAGTTCCAACTGTAGTTTACAAATCGTACAACTATTTTAATTGTTGAATTGAGATTCTTGATAATTGAAACGTTTTAAATACTTTAATACATTTCTTTTTATCCCACAATAATATTTTATATAGTTAATATTAGTAAAATGAATCTCTTAACATTATTGACACAATATTTAAACATTTTTCAAAATTTCTTGGTACTTTGAAGCAGTTAGAAGCTTTAATTAATATTAAAACCCCTAAATGTTGATGACTTGTTGATGAAAGACTTGACTAAACTCAGCTTTCACTCCACTGGAATTTTTCGAAAACTGGTTAGAATATACTTAATTTATCTTAATTTAATAATTCTTGTATTCACAACATAATTGCATTGAACATTCTAATTGCATTGAACATTCTATATTTTGTAGATTAGCTATATACAATTGATTAAGCTCTTCAGCTTTAAACCCACTTACGTTGCGTATTTCAAATCGTTGTGTTATCATTTCATTAAATTTCTATGAATAATAATATATATGTGCAATAATATATATTTTATGCATTGTACTATTATTAAATCTTCTAAATCTATTATTAAATCCCATTTAATAAATTTTATGACACTAAACTACAATTATGCTTGTAAATACAATATTACTATATAAGTTGAAAAGCAACTCACTCCCCAACCAATGCCATCCAAAACTGAATTGAAACAACAATTTGCGGGCCTCATCACAAAGTTCCAGGACAAAGTTGTGAAGGGAGAACTTGCAATAAACGATGATGAATCCGTCACTAACGTTTTGTTCCAAGAACTCATCGGAGTCCATAAGACACTTACCCTTACCAAGTGCCCGAATGTAACCTTCGAAAGCGCAAGTAGCAGGCTGTCCACCTTAATCATTAACAATTCTGGGTTAACATGCATCAAAGGCATCAAGTAGATGACAGATCTTTTAGAGTTAAATCTTGAAAACAATATGATAAGTGATTTGAGCGAACTGCAATATCTCACTGAGCTCATGATACTTAATTTGAGCCACAATCAAATCAAGAGCTTGAAAGGACTTGAAGGACTGAAGGATCTTGAGACCATAAATCTTGAAGATAACTAAATAGAAAGTGTTGAAGAGCTTAAAGATTTACCTGTATTAGATCATCTTTGTTTAAGTAAAAACTAAATTTCATCCTTAAAAGGTTTGGAAGGTCTTGAAAGTGTTACATCATTATGGCTAAACGAAAATTAAATTTCTGATTTAGAACCATTGAAAAACTTGAAATCCCAGCTTAAAGACCTTAGTTTATTTGAAAATTAAATTGAAAGTCTTTTACCATTATCTGATTTAGAAAACATAACTACTTTAGATTTGGCTTCAAATAATATTAGAAGTTTGAAAGGATTAGAAAAGCTTGTTAATCTAACATGGTTAGATTTAATTTAAAATCATATTAGTGATTTAAAGTAGTTAGAAGCTTTAATTAATATTAAAACCCTCAAATTAATAGCCAATGAGGTTGAGAACGTTGAGTTCTTGAAAAATATGAAGGACCTCGAAGAACTCTCGTTATATAATAACAAAATAGCAAATGTTGATGGATTGAAAGATTTGACTAATCTCCAAAAATTAGATATTGAATGTAATTACGTTCAAAATTTCTCTCAAATTTAAAATCATCCCAACTACAACAACTATAAGCTTGAAAAGCAAAAGTGATACTAATTCAATATATTAATATTCTATTTATAATTTCACTGGTTTAGCAGGTAATTCAGATGATTGTTTTGAAGATATTATAGAAAATTGCATTTATTTAAGAATGGCGTTGTTAGTTATTTACAGTTGACTCAACAATATAACATTATTTCAAACGGTGTGAATCACCTGTGATGCATTAATAAATCAAATATTAAATTAACAAGCAAATAAATAATTGATTGAAATATACATACATATATCCTTTTTAACATATTCTAGCCAATAAGTTACATGTTTCCACTCCAAATGCAAGTCCCGCGTGACCAGGCCCGCTCTCCATCCCCGAATTAGTACTCTCCGCGGCCCTAGCGTGGAAATTCGCCAACTTTTTCAATGCGTTCTCGCACTGCAGTTCCGCACCCTTCTTAGAATGTGCCCGGCCCGTAGTACAATCTCCCTTCAACTATTTTCAAGTCGAATCAGATCCTCCTCAAATCCCGTTCTCCTCAGAAATACGCGAATAATTTGCCCGGCCCAGCCGACTACACCCTCCCAGTGCGCCCGTCCTCTCCACAAATCACTTGTGGTGCGCGCACATTCATAAACAACACCCAATAAGTTCCAGCCCCGAACACCTACAACATAAGCAACCAGTTCAGCCCGAAAATAACTTTGAAGTCAAGGGTCCCCGAATACACGGCCAGAATAAACACCGAATTCACCACCACTCCACAAAGGCCCAAAACGCAACTCGGAATCTCACTCGCGAGTAGGACAAAAACAGCTAAAACTGACGTTCATTAGCCAGGGCCGGACAGGTACACACCAGGAGAGAAGTACTTCCGCTCCGATATCACGATCCACTCCAAAATTGAAGACAAAGTTGAAGCTAACGGAGTTGGACCGGGATAATACACCATTAATCACAAATTAACGGAGAAAGCAGCACCCATGATCAAAATGGGAGCCAGATCGCCGCTGAAATAAGTTAAAGCACTCAGTGACGCATTCTACGAAATTCCATCCAGCTTCAGCCACAAAGGAGCTAGCTTCAAAGGAAGAAACGAACCACTGGTAAGAGCAGCGAGCCCTGGACCTGCTTCATACGATACCAGAGGCAAGAACTCAGAAGCAAAAATATAACTTGGAGGGAGAACACGCGTACCGGGCAGTTTAGAATACCAAATCATGAAAAACGAGCAACCTGCACCGAATACATACTCGCTCGATATGCACAACAGCCAAAAACTCAATATAACACTGAAATCGCGAATTCAAGAAGTGTCCACACTGGACGTACCTGGACCAGGCTCATACAACACCGTTTAAGAATTTAAATAGTTGCACGAACACAATGTTCCGATTAAAATGGGCAACAAATACAGACACAAAGAAAAAACTGAACCAAACTTGAGCCCGTTCAGCTACAAAATTAAAGACAGACTTGAAACGGAAGGGAAAACCACAATGGGAGCAAGAACATACGGATAAATTATGGGACTTATGTGAGTTATTATTAATAAATAAATAACTTTAAATCAATCAGAGATTAAACACACGATTGAGTTGATCAAATATATTATGATAATATGTACATTACAAATTGTACTTGATGGTGTTGCTATTTGATACTGTCCCAATCAACTAACAATTAGATACACTACCTAGATATATAAAGCTGCTAAATACTCTAATTTTACCAATACGGATAAAACTAAGTTTATTTTAATCAATCCACTCCAAACGACTGAAACTCTAATAGACATTAGAGTAGCCCTAGTGGGAGATACGTGTGTTGGTAAATCCAGCATATCACAAAGATATATAGAAAATAAATTTGATCCAAATATTACTTCTACATCAGGTGCAAGCTTTTTACGTAAATTATTAAATATCAATAACACCAATATAAAATTATAAATATGGGATACTGCAGGTCAAGAAAAATTTAGAGCTCTTACGCCCATGTATTATCGATCTGCAGAGCTTATTTTTATCGTATTTGATGTGTCCCGTGAAGAGTCATTCAAATCTGTTCCGTATTGGCTGAATGAAATCAAAGACAAATCCAAACCAACAGCTGTTATAATATTAGCAGGTAATAAAACTGATATAGAAAACAGAGCAGTGAAAAGTGAAGAAGCTGAACTATTTGCACGATAAAATAATATATTATATTTAGATTGTTCTGCAAAGTCAGGAAATGGTGTTCAAGCTTTGTTTGATGTTGGAATTAAAATTCGGTTGTCTCAAATTGATGCATTATAAGACAGTGCGAAACAATAAAAAGTAGTAAAAGAAGTATCTAGATAAGATTGTTGTATGTGAGCTACATATATAATTTCGTTGTTTTGCTTAATTTTATGTGATCTAATCATATTTTTCATTTATAACATGTTATAAATAATCAATAAATTACGTATAATGATTTTAATATACAATTTAGCATATATACAAATAATTCACTCCACATACTGTAATAATGGATTTGAAGGTGACGATAGTGGGTGAGACTGGAGTTGGTAAGACTTCTCTAGCGATGAGTTTTGCTACGAATAATTTTGATGCGCAGTAGAAGTCAAATTCTGTAGCAGCATTTTGGAAGAAATCAATCGATGTGAACGACACAACGGTTAAGTTTTAGATTTGGGATACTGCTGGTCAGGAGCTGTATCGCTCAATGGCTCCGATGTATATGAAGTCTGCTGAGGCGATTTTCATCGTGATTGATGTGACGCGGCCTTAAACGCTCGCCCAGGTTGCTTTCTGGCACGACTAAATCAAATTGAATTGTGCACAATCGGTGGAAGTGTATTTGATCGGAAATAAAATTGACCAGTAGAGGAACGTAACTGAGAACGAAGCGTTTATAGTCGCAAAATAATTCGGGATGAAATACTTCGAAACGAGCGCGCTGAAGGGAACTGGAGTTAATAGCGCGTTTTAGAAGATCGCGGAGTGGAAGAGCCAATAAACGATTTGTTACACGACGGAGCGGGTGATAGAGGACGAAGTGGAAAAGAAAAAGTGCTGCTGTTGAGAAGAATGAGGTTTACTAAAACTTTATAAATGATAAACAACGCTAATAAATTATTGACAAGTTATATTTTTAGAAATACGTATAATAATGCGTTAATATAATTTTTTATATACGTTACCATAACAAGTATATAAATGGTTGTTAAGTGTGGGGGAAGAAAACAACTGATATATACAAGAGCAATACCTGGGTCATTTGGGTGGTCGTGTCTGTAGTAATCGGCGTGCTCGCAGTCGTAGCTACAGTAGTATTTTACATGAGGCACAGAAAGTAGAAAACGCAAATTTACTCGGAAACAGATGCCCTAAACTTGGAGTGAAACTGATATATCAAATTAATATTTGATTAATAATGAATGATTTTATATTACATATAAATTCATTCACATAACGGCCATAAATGTTAATAATTACAGTTATGGGAGGTGGAATTGCTTTTTCTTGTTTACTATGTGAGTAATTATATATTAAAATATTTTGCCACTTCTAATGCGGATGACAAATTCCAATAAATAATCTCAAGTTGGAGATTATTCATGAACTACTCATTAACACAAGAGGGCCAAAAATATGATTTCGATCGTATTAGACCATAATCGACTATTCAAAGTCGGTATTTAATATTCCAAAAAGGAAAAATAGAAATTACCACATGCAATAAAGGACGGCAATGACAAAAATAAACGCGGTAGAAGATGTTTAGGGAAGGTCAACTAATTCACTTAACAAACTTAGGCAGTTCTGAAGCGTTTGTATTCTCTTCATTTCTGGGTCCAACGGATGAATTCATAAAATATTGTACCAATCTGAACTAGTTATATCACTTGTTTAAGATGTCCCTGTGTAATTTCTACGTTTTAGTCAACAAAACTAATTTATGAAAGATTTTATCTCGAAAATATATGGTAGTTAAGCCTGATTGGAGAAAAGAATAAGAGGATCCAATGATTAGTATACGGACGCAATATGTAATTTATAACTAGTAGCGCAAGCACTGGACCTGCAGAGGACCTCGGTGTTCATCTTCAACTGGGTCAATCTGAACGATTTTAGGTATTTCTTAATCACGAAAAACAATGGAGGACTTTTCCTTTCAATCTCAACCGGGAGCTCAAGATGAAGTATTGGTACTTCGCTTAATTAGAATTATAATTCAGGTAGTTACAGTCGCTTTCATTCTCAATATTCAAATAATGAATGCATTTTTGTTTCTTGAAGAATGGAATCAAGTGGGTTAGTCGGGCCCAGCATTAAATAATATATTGATGCTTCTCTAAAACAACAGTTATTTTACTTATGATCTTCCACTTCCATTTCATAATGAGAAATCAATTTTCTTGATTGTTAAATTATACAACGTTAGGTAAAGTTGAAACTTATTATTGAAGTATATACAGAGTTATATACGTTAATTATTGTAGCACAGCTATCCAAGGCTCAACCAGGCCTTGATGTGATTGAAGCACTTTACAAATCAATAGTAAATAGAGTTAATGAGTGTATTGATGAGGAGGGAGAACACACTCATTATTGAGCCGGGCAGTGATATAAGTAAGATTCAAATAATAAACTTCATTCTTCTTCCTAATTCAAAAAAGCATTTCGAGGGCCCACCACTGTATGATAATGACTATTTTTAATTAATTATTTAGATTAGTACTTACACTTTTTACTTAAATCACACAGAATTAAGATAACATTTTCATTCAGTCCAATTCATAAACTATCACTAAAACTGAATGGGAACAACACAAAGACGACTAATATAATTATAATTGGATCATTAGCATACTCATAATTGTAATCTTTTATGTGAGACATAAATAACAGAAAACACAGAAATATACAGAGTACACCATAAAATTAATATTTAATTAAAAGTATGAAAGATATAAATATAAAAATTGATATTATAAATCAGTAAATTCACATAACGGCCTGCCAATCTATCGAAACGGTGGTGTTGCTCTTCTGAACATTTATACTGCTTTGCGGCATGCCATAAAGCTGTTGCTAATCGAACACCTGCTCTTGGGGCTGTGCGATTTACAACTACTGTTGGGTGGGTTACGATTGTTAAATCGGTTGCGGCTGCGAATAGTCGTACTATTGCGGCTGCGATTTCTATTACTGATAGACGTTATTCTAAACGCCAGTAGGGTACATAATGCTCTGCTGTTGCTGCACGTACGTGGGAGCAGTCCTCAGCTTTTTGAGCCTGCTACATACCAATCCTATCACGATGGCTATCACGATTAGTATTCCGCCTCCGACGCCGGCTCCAATAGCGATGGACATTATATCAAGAGGGTCTACAGGTTTATCAATTGGGATTTCAGTTAAACTTTAACAATATAATTCTTCGATGAATTCACAATCGAAGTGATATGATTAGCAAGCACTAAAAGATCTAAAGAATTCTCCAATACAACCAATAGTGTCGTCAACATAATATCTTATTTAACTGCTACTGCAATATAAACCTTCTTTTAAAATACAATATAATCCGGTTCCTACTGCATTATTTTCGCAATCTAATTTATAAAGGTACACATCTGAATTTACGCAACTCATAATGGTGTGAAATTAAATATATGTTGAATAAAGCTACAAAAATGAAAGATGAATATCTTTGAATACATATCTTAGAATATCTATTTCTAGTAAAAATATTTTTACTCAATAGATAACTAATTCAATCACGAATTTAATCTTAAATTAGCACAACAAAGGATTTAGTATATCTAATAATGCATTCATTTGTAAATATAACACCGTTTCAGAGAATACATTAAATACTATTCCTCAATGAATATATCCTTAATAAGTATAAATACACAGTAGATGTAATATCTTATAACTATCTTATCCACACCCATCATCTCTGAAAATTTAATAACCTAACATTAATGTTATATAAATATTAATAACACAGTAATAACACGATAAAGAATAAAACAATACTATCATTTCTGAATTGATATAATTTGATGACATCTCAAACACTGAAAATATAGAGTCCTTTATGTACAGGAGTAAAGAACGCGTTTAAAATGAATATATCATTGTTAAATGTTTCTTGTGATTGAAGTAATTGATTATTAAGTGGATGTTTTTGAGATGCATTCATATCCAATCTTGGTTGCTGTTGTTATTACACTATAACTTTATCATTATCTAAAAATTATCACAAAGTATTAAAGCATTTCACATTACATTTTTAATTCAAATACTTGATTAGTAATTATTTAGACTTCTGAGAATTAGTTGTTGACTGATCAGAATTCAATTTCTTCTCCGTCGCTTTCTTCGACAACTTCTGTCATGAATTTCATCTTTCCGTCTTCTTTTTGTCTTTTTTCCATTTCGAGTTATAGTTTGAGCCCTTTGACGACTGCTACGTTGCTCACCGCTTCGTACAGCGCTTCTTTGCTCTTGAAAACTTTTGGTAGTTTTGTTATTTTGCTAATCTCACTGTTTAGATTATTCAGTCCTTTGAATTTATTCTTCGCGTTGTAGTTGTTCGAGTAGTGCTTTGAGTTGCTCAGTTTGTAACTACCGGCCAGTTTTTACTGGTCGTAAAGTGACAGGTACTGGGATTTGAACTCCCGACCTTCTCTGGTGCTCTCGAGTGAGAACAGAGGAGCATTTTTCAGCGTCTCTTTAAGTAAAATGGAGTTCTAATATTTTTAATGGTTCGCCTCAATTCCTCGACGAAGGTTCATTTACTCGTCATACTGAGCCTGGAACTTGTTCGCCTGGGCTAAGAGGCGTTGAACTTCCGCTGTATTTTACAGTTACGGATTCGACTCACGAGCGTCCGCGATGACGTCGTGCGTTTTCTCTAACGTTGATTTAGGCTCCTTCGCGAAGTGGGAGTTGGTCGGGTCGTACACCTGATTCTTGAAGTACTTTATGTTCAGGCAGTCGCGCATTATTTAATTCGAGATTGGGGCGTCATCTGTTGCGTTATTTTTAAATTTGGAGTTTATTTGCTCCTTGGACTTGTTCATGTGCTTTTCTGGAGAATCGCGCATGGAAATGTCTTTATCAGGATGAATCTAAGAAATGCCCGAGATTTAAATGTCACACTCGCCATTCAAATTAGAAGAAGGCCTATTCATTTTGCGCGGGAGTGAAATTTAATAATTAACAAGTGAAATACGAAATAATGTAATTCAAAATTCACTTCAAATGTGTATTTCAAATAAAAAATCATTCCTACTTTTATAATCTATTGAATATTTTAACAAACAACTCTGTATACACATCCCACATTTATATCCCAAAAATAGTATACGAAACTTAATTGAATAACTCTGTTCCCAAAACAATTTTTTCAGATGTTTAAATCGGAATTTCGATTTCCTTCAATACACGAGCTACAATAGCAATAAATATATCGCGAATAAAATTTGTGTACTATATTTTAAAGTTAACTAAATTTCCTACAATTTTGAATTCACCTTCAAACTATTGTGATGTCTACTTTGAAAATGCAGCCACTAAAACATACGTAACAAATATTACAATTACCTCAGAGCTAGGTAAAGCAGCTACGCAATTAGAAGTATATTACAAGTAATGATTACGTGCTGCTAATAAAATATCAGCTACGGCCACGAATATATTTGTTAGACATATAAACTCAAATTGGTAGTTATTATATACAACAACTAGGAATTATCTACAAATAACGGATTTAAATAGAACATAAAAGACGATGACAGAAAGTTTATTAATTTCATGCAAAGCTGTTGCAATATTATGTTTTCTATCGTAAATTCCCTGTGGTAATAATTTGAATATGAATTAAAATACGATTGTGCAGATTAGTGCTTAGTGGCTAGTTAGTTCTGGTACATATTACAGAATGGTCATAATATTTCTTATATTTAATCCTAAATTGAATATAAAGTTTTGTACGTATCCTGTTAGTACGCTCGAATGGTGTTCGAACACGAGTGTGTACAAAGTAGTCATTTAGAGTGGATTTGTGATACTTTTAATTAGAATTAAAAATTATAAATAGTTTAATTTAATCACTCCCAATGTAGTTAACATTATCTCATGTGAAGTCTTTCGCAAAGTTGCAAAATGTGTCAAAATTTGTGAGTTCGGGTGAGTTTTCAACTCTTTACACTTTAAAAGTGTCCTTACCACCTTTGAGTACCTATTTGGACTACTTTTTGAACGACATGATTTTCATTCAAACGTCATTCAAAACAAAGATTCAACTATTAACCACCAAATCCGAATTACCAAATATACAAAAGTAATTCGGTCGGTTCCCACTCCTGCGCAGTTTTGAGCTCGTTGGGTGCAATTCCATTGAATTGGAGCCGTTCATTTCTGAGGGTGTTGTTTATTTTCTGTTTAACGTTAAAAACGAAGAAGTTCTGAAGGGGCCGCTCCAAAACGTTGAGAATTATCTGAAGAAACAGTTCAAAAAATGAGTAATTTTAGATTAAATTATAAGGGGAAATTAAGTGATTTTTTGGTTGAAAATTACTATTGTAATTTGCAATAATTTTCATGTAATTCAAGTAATAATTTTCATTAATTTAATCTGTTTTCATAAATAATGTTAGTTTGAGTCCTTATAATACAAAGCTCACCTTGAACTTTTCCTCCTTCGTTGGTTACATAAGTTATGGGAACTTGGAGATTACTTGGCCTTCATGATGATCAAACTCAGAATTCTATATGCTTCAACGAACATAACATATAGTTCAAGACTCGATATTCTGATCCATTCCTTCCTTCTGCTCACTGCAGTCATTCAATGAAGTTTACAAAAGTTTACAAATACTCTGAAATTCGAGATAAATTTTGCAGACTTCATATACATCGGAGCCATTGAATGATACAGCTCCTGACCAGCAGTATCCCAAATCTAAAACTTAACCGTTGTGCATTTTGACATACACTTTTGGATACGTTTCACTTATAAGTACCATTATCAACCTAAACTAAAAATGAATACAATTCTAAAAGTATATCTAAATAATTAGAAATTCAGATAAATATATAACATATAAACTATTTTTTGTGTTGTCACTCATTTTTATTCTTCAAGACTGTAGTTTTTGAAATTCTTGTGATGTTCAATTGGAGAGAAATCAGTTATACGATTGTAAGACAGGTCAACGCTATTCAAATTGGTCAGATCCTTCAAAGCTTCCACTTTTCTAACTTGATTGAGGCTTATATCTAGTTCTTAAAGATTAACTAAATTCTTCAAAGCATCAATATTTTCAATTCTGTTAATCTACAATGAAAGAATTTTTAATTCTTTAAATTCTCCCAAAACGCTAATGTTTTCTATGCCATTTTCGTCTAAATATAGTTCACCTAACTTTGTCATAGCTTTCAACGGCTCAAGATCTACAATTATATTATTGACTAAATATAGTTCTGTAATGGCGGTTAAACCTTCCAATCCTTCCAAACTTTTGATTCTATTATCACTTACATCCAGGTACTGAAGTGTTTTAAGATTTTTCAAAGGCTTCAAATCAGAAATCTTGTTATCTTACAATATTAAGGACTCTATACTCTCAAAATCAGTTAATGATTTAATGCATGTTATTAAATTTTTGGAAAGATTAAAATCTACAGTAAATACTAGATTTTATACTCCAGAGAGATCACTTATCTTATTATTTTCGAGGTTGATAAAGTATGTTTTGTGCATGTTCTGAATTCCAGCTGTAGTGGTCAATCCACAATTGGTTATATTTACAGATTTAATATCACGTGGGGAACTTTCCAAGGTTACGTTTTTACATTCATTGATGCTCAATTCACTATTAATACCCAATACTTACGCAAACAAGAGACTTTTGACGTTATTGTCTTTTTCAACAACTAAACTTACACGCTTTTTCTCTTCGTCATTTTTCCCAGCTGTTATAGTTTTCTCAATGGTGAGTTGGGACTGATATTTAGCTATCAGATTCTTGTCTTGAATTTCACACATTTTGATATTCTCCTTTGTAGTATCTTCTGAGTCACTGAAGCAGTATTCGTCGCTCTTAGAATTATTCTCTTCCTGCTATTGTTCTTGCATCTGATAAATGAAGTGGGTAATCATCTATTTTAAAGTGCCTAGATACTGTGCTATTTACATGTTTGTGGTTTAGTGTCAATATGTTATAAGACGCGATATTTAATGAAAGATTTAGAAATTTAATGAAATATTTAATACATTAATAATAGTCACGTTACTATTTTATCTATGGCATTCGACGTTCTTTTTTACTATAAAAAAAATAAAAAATTAAAACAATATTTAATGATATACTTTACGTAATATTCTAAGTTATTGTTTTCTAGTTTATTTAACAATTTTCTTTTTAATAAAAGATTTGATGATTTAATGAAATATTTAGGAATATAATTGATCATAACATCACAAAGGACTAATTCAATATTCGATTTACTATTTGAAATTTAAATACTTGTAGATGTTGGGCGAAAATAAAAAATGATGAATTACTTGCAAGCCTAGAGGAAAACGATGCAATTCATGGCGATGGTGATAATTATTAACTATTAAAAAATTAATAGTTATATAAGTCAATAGTTATGTAATGATTCATTGTTGATGTTAAATTGTGGATGTAACGATAAGCTAATCGCTTTAAATAATGTTTTAAACCCTGTTTTTACACTTTCTACAACAGAGAACTGATATTACAACTATAGCGATTGTACACACAACAGAAAAAGCTAAAATTATCCAAAAAATCTAGTTAGTGTCATCATTGTTGTCTGGTTATTTTATTTTAAGTTGGAACTCAATCTGACCTTCTATTTCAGATTTAATCAAGATATTCTTCATTTATGGTGTAATCTTATACGAACCAGTTTAATTGACGGTTAAGATGCATTCTGAGCTTTATTTAATGAATTATGGCGAGAAGCACACTTAGAATTCTGGATCGATTCTGTATATTTCAATGTACATATTTTCTAAGTAGCTTTCTATTTAGAAGTATTGCTATTAATTTTTATTGTTGTTAACGGTCATATAATTGGTGTACAGCTCGTTTATATCCCAAAACCTTACGTTAATGCTTTTATTGCTTTCAGCGCTCTGAATTGTGTAGTAAATGTAATCTCCATTATATTCGCTTGATTTAACATTTATTTCCACTCCCTTATTACTTTCTAAATATATTTTGCAGTCAGTTCCAGTTTTATTCATGAGAACTGGAACTGACTGCAAAAGGAGCGGAACAAACGTAAATTGAATCATCTTGTTCGGATTCGATTTATATTTGAACTATTTTGTTCACGTTCTAAAATTACTGGTTTTTGTGCGCGAAAACGGTTTGAAACGGATTTTGTTGAGTGAGAAAATTCGTTGAATCGGTCAATTAATAAACGGTCGCTGCTATTAAACTGAGATTCGTTGTGCAAGTGCTCGAAATGTTCACGTAAATAACCTTTTACCAAAGGATTCTGACTTGGAAAGAAACTAATTCAGTTGAATATATTTTACTGAGCACTTTGTAACTGTCCTCAAAATATATTTCACAAGACTCAGGGAGAGAATGAGAAAAGGCTTGAAATGCAATCAAAGAATAATTAGCCGAGCCAGAAGCCGTAATTACCTGTTACGGAACCTGAATTCCAACAATTATGCTCTAGTTCTGATTAATAGTAACGTTCTGTGCAATTTAATTGATTAAAGTAATATCTGGAGATAGTTGACTGGCATTATTTACGTTACTAATTTATTGGCTCAAAACAACTAATATCATATTATTGGAAGTGGTTGACCTTGTGAATCAAAAAATATTTAAATCAAAAGAAATTAAATAATATCATAAAAACATTGAAATGAAAATATGTGAAATAGATAAATCATAAAGTTAATTAGCATGATCGATGATGGGTTCATACGATTACACTTCTCGTTACACAGGTTGATTCAATTATATATCGATCTAGAGTTGGGTAATTCACGTGGTAATTCCACGTATAACGTTCGATTTGATCCAAGCATAATAGATCTAAGCATAATTATCACAACTAAATCTTCTAGGAAGAACTAGAATGCCTCTGATACAATTCCCGATTTATTGAAATTTATTTCCACAATTTGATTTTTTAGAAAATCAAAAATAAATTTAGCGAATATTTAATATATAAACGAGTCATATCACGTCTAATTTAATAATATGATACGTTTTATAATAGAAAATTATAGCAATAAACAGAATAGGATAAGCACTTACTAATTTATAATAAATCTTAATCATTCTTTAGCCTTTTTAAGAAATTTTTGTCTTTCAATGTAGCTTTGTTAACTTTGAACATAACTTTACAATATTTATACTTGATCTTGAGACAAAGAACTTTTATACATTTGCCAAAATTTTCTCGTTTCTTAAATTGTAACTATTTTAGGGGCGTATTTCTTTAACTTTTCTAGGTATTCTTTATCTGAATTTGGATTATTTTTATCGAGAGCATAATCAGCAAATACATTATCTGGAAGCGTGATAAGCGTTGAGTAGTCAATAAGTTCTTATTCTTCGTCATTTTTCTTCTAAAAATAATCGTCCTTTTATTTCTTTTAATCGTCTATTTTTCTCAGCTCTTACCACAAATCATCTAATTATTCGGTTGTAAGTTTCTTTTCAGTTCTATATTACTATTCTTGTACACTTATCTCGCTTTCTACTGATTCTTCAGCAACATAGGTTGAGTCTGAAAGTTCTTCTTCAGACATTTGATGGTGTGAAATTTAATTACACATAACATAATTATCACATTGATTATTTATTTTAACATCACTCCATAGCGCAAAAATGAATAAGTTAATTGCAGTTGAAGCATGCCGATGCTTATCGGTTATATCTGACATGATAAGTACATTGGAGTAGTTGTAGTATGTTACGTCAGTGCTGTAGTCCAGAGTTGACTTTGATGCTACGTTTGGCAAGTCCTTAGCCGATCGTTTGCGTGAGTGTATTCGAACGCGTTAGCAGCTGGAATCTGCTATTTAGGATTAGAACGTGATGAAGGCGGGTGGGTTCCGTTCTCGTCAGACTCGTTTGGAGAAGCGTATTGCTGAGGCCACGACGAAGTTTACGAAGGAGATTCACGAGTTGACGATGATTTTCTCTCAGTCGACTGATTTCTTGGACAAGGTCAAGTTGAATGTAAATAACTTAGCTGAGCTGCTTCCTCAGGGGTATGTGCAGGTTGGTGGTCAAGGTGGTAAGTCTGTGGCTTCAGGCTCGGTTGCTCAAGATGGCTAAGGTCAGTCAACAACCGCCGGTCAGCACGTTCATTTCTCCTCCATCAAGGAATTGATTGAGACTTTGTAGCACATGTACCAGGTCGTCCACACGAACATGAACACCTCCGTTCAACAGGAGCAAAATAAGAAGTAGCACATCTCACTGCTGTCAAATTCAGAGCAGAACATGCGAAATCTGGTGTCCACTTATCAAAGGGACGAGAAGAACATGCTCGAGCAAATTGAAGTGGAAGAAAATCAGCTCCAGGACCAGATTAAAACCATCATCGATTAACTCCAGCAAAACGGACAATTCGCCGAGGACACCACCAATAGTGCGTTTTAGACCGTTTCTCAAAACGAGCAGTAAAACAACGATCAGTTTTTAAAGAAGAACCAGGAATTCGCACTGCTTGTGCAGGACCACTCCAGAAAACTGAACGAAAACGTGAAAAAAGCACTCGAAGGAGCGAAAGAAATGCAAAAATAACGAAGAAGATTCTACCTGGGAATTAGAGACGACATGAAAAAACTGGACGCAGAATGCAACAAACTGGACGAAGACATCTACAGGTTAAAATATGAGATCAATCTTAGCAATGAAAGAATTGGCGTCCTGAACAAAGAAATTGAAGTTTACAACGCAGACAAACAAGTCAGAGACAACGCTGAAAAAGGAGTCGCAGACATCCAAAGAAGACATGAAGAATACTGGGACCTCAAAGATCTCATGAGCGCACTCGAGCAAGAAGTCATCAAAAGATGAACAAACCAATTGAGAATTATTTATATAAGAGCTTATTTTATATGATTATAATAATATTATTATTTAAACCTCAATCTATGTCAATCACACTCTCATACAACTGCCGGGCGAATCTATCATATTCCTTATCACTTTGAATTTTGTGATACAAGGTTTGCATATCGTCGTAATTATCAGGATCATACAATTTATAAGCAGTAGGAAGAGATATGACATACACATAATTCCTTTTGCCCACGATCCAAAACTTTTCCAGAAACTCATATTAGTGATACTGTAAATTAACTCCATTAAGAACCATTGTAAATTAATAATTTATATCATTTAATTTTTGTTTTACTTAGTAAAATAACTTTGATACTGACCTTTGCGGCTTAAAAATTATTGGTAATTACCGATCCTATAATTTAAGATATAATATCATTTGTGGTGTGAAAATAATTATATATTTACTTTAACTACAATTAGGAATTGCTATTATTCCCCTTATCTATATATTTTTCTACTAAATCACATTAAATATTATTTTAAAACTCTTAATTATTAAACTTCAATTGTCGACAGTTGTTTCAAGCCCACTTTTTATTAGGCTTTATCTAGATACTCATAGATACACTCATTTGATCTTCTTTCGTCTACTTAGTTGATTTATAATAATTTTTGAAATATCACTTAATAGTAAACATAAACTTAAGATATTATTTTAATAATAAAAGGTTTTCAGTAACCAGAGTATAACCAGAAAACCTTGAGTTAGTACAGTTTATAAATGATGTCAAACTGTTATTTAAAGTTAATATTGTAACTAACCATTAAGATTAATTTATATTATTTATTGTAATAGCAACTATTTTTCGTTTAACAGATTAATATTTGATTGATTGTTGCATAATAATGTTATTATTATACTATTTAAAAGTCAGTAAATATATTTTCACTTCATATATCAGACTAATGGCTCAAAGCCCATTTTAAAATCAAAATAGGATGTAGCAAATAACTCCGATATAATAACCTCTATAAAATTATAGCTCTCCATTTCAGAAACCTATACAAGGTATAGTAGTTAAAAACTATACGATATGCAAATTACTAGGTACTGGTGCATTTGCTCAAGTATATTAAGCAAAACACGATTTTACAGGTATAAATGTTGCAATTAAAGTTATATCGAAACGAAAAATAAAAGAATCAGATATGATGCATAAAGTATAACGAGAAATTTCGATTATGAATTCATTTGATCACCCTCATGTAATTAAACTTTATGAAACGATAGAAGATGACGTAAATATTTATTTGATTATAGAATTGGCTGAAAATGGTGAAATACTAAATAATATTCCCCGAAAAAGAGCTCTGGACGAATCTAAAACACGATATTACTTTCAATAATTCATAGCAGCGCTACATTATTTACATAAGCAAGCAAATATTTCACACAGAGATTTGAAACTAGAAAATACGTTAGTAAATAAATATGATAATATAAAAATATCAGATTTTGGTTTATCCAGTGGACTTTTAGAAGGTGATTTCTTGAAGACATCATGTGGAACACCAAATTATGCGGCTCCTGAAGTTATAATGAATTAACAATATCTTGGTGGCCCAGCTGATATTTGGTCAGCTGGGTGTGTGTTATTTGTTTTGTGTGCTGGCGAGCTTCCTTTCAACGAGCGCGATTTGGCGGTTCTATTTAGTAAAATAAGGCGTTGTGAGTACAGCATCCCAAGTCATGTGAGCAGATCTGCCGCCGATTTAATTAAAAACATGTTATAGGTGAATGTGGACAAACGCTTTACATTAGATTAAATAATTAACCATCCTTGGTTTCAGAAGGATTTGTCTAAGAATTTGAAGTAGTAATTTTAAAAGGGTTACGAGACTCGTTATGGTCTAATTGATGAGTAGAGCATTTTAACGAAAGTGAACGAGTGCATGTAGTCGAATTATAGCATGTCAACCCTGAAAGAGCTTCTATTGTCGCAGCGCACAAAACATCCAGCGTGTGTAACATTCAGGATGCTCTACGACCAGGAATATGAGCAGTTAATACAGTTAATGCAGGAGGAGGAGACTTTCTCAACTCCGAAGAGCCTCAAGCTGAATTCAGAAAGAACGTTCACTCCAATTGAGAATCCCGATTTCAAGAACGCTTCCTATGACACTTTTTCCGTTAATCAGAACCCAAATAACTTCTTAATAATAGACGATCCTGCTAAGTACGACTACTCTGTCGGTGTTAAACTAGGCCGCATCGAGTGCAAGAAGCCCGGCGATGTCATGCGCTATATCCTCTCCAATTTCTCCACCAAGTACGAGTGGAAGTTCGGGGCCATGACCGCGTACAAGTATTTCGATTTCAATCTGTAGAAAGATGTGGTCACGTTGCAAATGGACGACAGCTACACGAAGAACCCGTTCACCTTCTGCATTAAGATAAAGAACCCGGTAAACTTTATTCAGCACGAGCTCATAATAGGTTGTTGCATGTACGTTCAGACGGACATTAAACGGGTGCAAAATTACGTTCTGGACCTCCGGAAAATAACGGGCGAGGTCTCAATGTTCCTGAACGAAACGATGGAAATAGAGAACGCGCTCAAGAACGCGTTCTGATTGTTGTGAATTTTATAGTTTCAAATTCTTTAATTGTTAGCGTCTTTTTATATTCTTGACACACATTTTGACATGATTTTGAACATTCTAATATGATTTTGATAGCAGCTAGATAAATGAAAACTAATACAATAAATGAGAATTAAACTACAATTAATATTCTTAAACAGTAATATTTTGTGATTACTTTGGTTTTTAAATATACAGTACTTTGAAAATTTTGGAGTTTTTATTTAAATGTAATTTCACCTATACCGGCGGAAGGTTTATTCTATTCTACCTATAGCGTATTTTTAATTTAGGAGATTTTTAATTTATAATTTTTGCTATAGCGTGCATTCTCACTGACTAGCATAAGTCGTCAAAATATTTTCACTTCATAATGTTGTTTAGATAAATAATTTGTGTAAATTGTTTAATATTTAAAAGAAAGTTTTGTTTAATTTAACTTAATTTTATTACAGATATTATATAACTTTAAGAATATACATTTTTATCACATCATATATCATATAAATATCACAGAACTGATTCTTAATATTAGAAGCTTACGAAGCTATCAATAGTTTTAATATAATAACTTGAAGTTTTATAAGGATGTTTATGCAGTTTAGAATAATATGGATAGCGTTTAGGCTGGTAAATTGCTTAGTTTAATATACTTATGAAATACAACTTAAAAGATTGAAAATTGATGATACCTCGTTATAGTATATATTTTTTCTTACTAAAATAAGTTTGATGAGTGAGGACAGCAAAATTTACAAGAGTATTGAGACAATAAGATATGTTATGAAAAGGATGATGTGATGTGATAAAAATGTATATTCTTAAAGTTATATAATATCTGTAATAAAATTAAGTTAAATTAAACAAAACTTTCTTTTAAATATTAAACAATTTACACAAATTATTTATCTAAACAACATTATGAAGTGAAAATATTTTGACGACTTATGCTAGTCAGTGAGAATGCACGCTATAGCAAAAATTATAAATTAAAAATCTCCTAAATTAAAAACTCGTCATTTTGAACACTTAAAAAATAAACATGGAACTATTAAAATAAAAACTCCTAAATTAAAAATACGCTATAGGTAGAATAGAATAAACCTTCCGCCGGTATAGGTGAAATTACATTTAAATAAAAACTCCAAAATTTTCAAAGTACTGTAAATAATAAATTCTACATTACCTCACTCAGAAGGGTCTAATTTTCTATCTTATTATAATATTCTTATACAATAACTTATAATGTAATCACCACTCCTAACCAAAGATGACTGAATAATCTTATCCAAATGTTCTAAATAAAGAATACGATGAGAAAATGTATCGGATTTATGAAGGAAAAATTGAAGATGGTAACTTGGAAATCGGTAATTGGTGTAAAGCTGATTCATAAATAACAAACTACAAGTTTCTTAAAAAGTTCAATATAAAAAGCTTGAATCTTTATATTGATAACAAAATAAGTGTAAAATTTAGAAACGAAACTATTAACGAATTAATCTTGTATTTAATACATCATGGAGAAGTTTTTAATTTGAAGGTTGATGATCTAGAACTCGAAAACCTTGAAGTTTTAAAGGTTTTAAATAGCCCTAAACTGTATAATCATTAACTATATAATATTTCTAAATTTAAGAAACTCCATACTCTTGATGTATCAGGAAGTAATGTTGATCTGAGGCATATTCATAGAGCTATCAGTCTTACTAAATTGTCAATGTTTTTTTGTTCTTTAAAGAATATTGACAAAATATCATTACTCACTAATTTGATGGTTCTAAATATTTCTAACAATTTACTACAGAACATCAATTCCGTATGTTTTTTGCAAAATCTTAAAGAATTAAACATCAGTTCAAATAAGAAAATTGACATAACTCCATTGAAGGATTTAGTTGGCCTAATAAAATTAGATATGAGTAGATGTGAACTAAGATAATTAACTGCTTTAAAACCGCTTATTAATTTGCAAAACTTAGACATATCCTTCAATTCGGACATTAATATTACAGAGTTACAGTATTTGAAAAATCTTACTCAATTACATTTGGATTATTGTAATATTGTTTCAATTTATGTTCTGAGACCAATCTTGAATCTAGAAGAACTATGGATTGCAAATAATAAAATAGTATATTTTGATGCAAATTTTAATGAGATGAAGAAATTAGAAAAATTAAGAGTTAACGATAATTTTGTAAACGACTTCTCGTCAATTGAAAAACTCAAAAATATTAACTAATAAAACAAAAATAATAAATATAATAGACCTTTTGAAATATCTAATTAGAAAGAACCGTCTTAAGAATAACTTTTCAAAACCTATATGGTGCGACATATTGAAAGCCCGAACATTTAACTCAAAGAAATCTAAAAAAACGTTTAACTCTTAAAATGGCACTCAACACATCTAAACAGCAAGTAAACAATGTTTTGAATTGTGCAAATCACATTCAGTTCATATCTTCCGTGGCTCATCTCTTCAAACTGCTGAACCAACCAGTTTCCTAATGAGATTTAATTTTTTAATTCTGACTGTGTATCATACACTTCAATTTAGTACGAATCTCCCCATGAATACCAAGCTTTGGTAATTATAGCTACAACCTGACCATTTTCAAATATTTGAAAGTCGTGTTCGAAAAAATCACCGAGCACCTTCCAATTTTTAATACCAGTAATAGAAAGTTCTTGTGACATACATGAGCATTCTTCTTAGATCATAAATATTTATTCATCGTTCTGATTTACGTAAAAAATAGGTGACCAACTGAACAATTTATTTTCAACACTAAGTAATTCCACACGCGAGTGAGCATCTAGCGAAGAGTGCTTCTAAGCGAGAGAAAACAACTTAGAAGATACGATAAAACAATCTTAGCCTTACTCATTCTTGATAAAGAATTCGGTTAGGATCCCGAAAACCTTCTCTTGCATGTAAAACTTTTACGTCATCATATATGGAGTAGAAATCAATTTCGCAAAAATAAGACCATTAATAAGTAATAATAAGTATAAGAATATATTTAAAATTTATACCAAAAATGTATCTAATTTTTAAACGTACAAAATTAGATAACACAATATATTTAGATTGCAATATGTACTGTACTCTTAATAGATATAATTATTTACCTTAAATATCAATAATTTGAAATTAATAAACCTCAATATAATAGATGTAAAAACAAACTTTCTACAAAAAAGATCTAAAATGTATAATAAAATGTCTTTTAAAATCATAGTAAAAAACTCTCAATATAATAGAAACATAGTTGATATTTTCTGAATGCATCAAAGGTGACCACCAAGCAGGTACAGATAATTATCCTCTCTCGTAAGCTGAAGAGAATAGTGAGCAAATAGAAACTGAGAAGCGATAAGTTTCTGAACATAGAGTTAGCGAATCAGGTGAAACTGACTTAGTGAGGCCACTGTCATAAATAACAATTAGTTAAATAATGTTAAATACATAAATAGCAGATACTTAAATAACTGGTTGAACCAGTTTTGAATGTCTTAACTAATAAATATTATAAATTAAATAACAAATTAACGAAAATACTCTTCATTGGAACAGTCGCCACCCGCGCTGAATCAGGTTATTGTTCGCGACCATTTGATCGAAGCTGCTGTTCTTGTCGTACGCGTCCGGTCCCGGGTTCTCGTTTTTGAACTAATAAGGAACCGATTCGCGCCTGAACTTGTGTCCAATATACTTCTGTTCAGGTACTGTGGTCGCCAAGCCAACTTTGATTTCAAAAAATACTAACTATTTCAAAACTATTTTTTGTATTAATTTTAACTATATATTAACTCAATGTTTAGTAGCGTCTCCTTTCTATTTTATTACTTCTTCTAACCTTTTGGGCATAGAGTCAATCAAATGATTGATGATATCTAACGAGATTTACTCCAACGCCCTCTTTACTTCTTCATTTAATAAGTCATATGTGGTACATTCTTCAGGGGAAATGTTTGACTTCAGTGGATTCCAGCAGTGAAAAAGTGGATTTAAGTCTGGACTCATTACTGGAAAGCGATAGAGCTCAATGTTGTTAGCAGTACTGTGGTGTCCGAGCCAACTTTGATTTTAACAAATGTTTATGTAATAATTGCGCTTGAAAATTAAATCACTGTATTTATGCTAATTATAACATATTCAATTAATTCTGCGGTTCATTTCTTTTTCACTTCATCCTTCAAATGACGAAGCACACACGAAGCCGACGGATCACAATACAAGAGCGTCGCATAATGATGAGAATGTGAGAAACAGAATCACAAACTGTTGCAACCAAGAAATACATTGCTTGTCGCCTTCAATGTAGTCTCCAAACTGTTTATTCCATTTTTAAGCACTTTGAAGTTACAGGCAAGCTAGAAGCTTCTCATGCCGATAATAGTGTCAGAAAATTTGACTAAGCTGAGATTTTCGCGTTGTTAAATATCGCCAGAGCCATAGATTCGAAACTCGACGAATCACAGCTGAAAAATACTAAGCCCTTCGTGGAATTTCCATGTCTCTAACAACGGTATCTCGTCTCCTGGCCAAATTCAGTTTAAGCTTCTATGTTGCTAAGATAAAGCCAAAACTTACCGAAAAGCATAAATTGGAAAGAATGTACTTTGCTCGAATGAACCTGAAACAACCAATTGAATATTGGAGAACTTTTTAGTATACTGATGAGTATCGCTCAAAATGCTATGCAAATCGAGCGAGTAGAGTGCTCAGAACACCTAAAGACGAGTGGAATCCGAAGTATTTTCTCGAAGTGTAAAATATGGACTGTTTTCGTGCATGATCTATAGTACGATTAGCTATAGATATAAGGGTCCATTATGGTTTATGCCGTGCGGTACGACCATGAATTCAATTGTCAATTCTTAAGTTTTCAGACAAGTTACACTTCCATCACTTAATAGCATAACTTGAAGTTGCAACAAGATAACGCCCCGACACATTTTAGTAAGTATATGAAAAACTTTTATACTGCTAACAACATTGAGCTCTATCGCTTTCCAGTAATGAGTCCAGACTTAAATCCACTTTTTCACTGCTGGAATCCACTGAAGTCAAACATTTCCCCTGAAGAATGTACCACATATGACTTATTAAATGAAGAAGTAAAGAGGGCGTTGGAGTAAATCTCGTTAGATATCATCAATCATTTGATTGACTCTATGCCCAAAAGGTTAGAAGAAGTAATAAAATAGAAAGGAGACGCTACTAAACATTGAGTTAATATATAGTTAAAATTAATACAAAAAATAGTTTTGAAATAGTTAGTATTTTTTGAAATCAAAGTTGGCTTGGCGACCACAGTATAAAAGTTTTTCATATACTTACTAAAATGTGTCGGGGCGTTATCTTGTTGCAACTTCAAGTTATGCTATTAAGTGATGGAAGTGTAACTTGTCTGAGAACTTAAGAATTGACAATTGAATTCATGGTCGTACCGCACGGCATAAACCATAATGGACCCTTATATCTATAGCTAATCGTACTATAGATCATGCACGAAAATACTTCGGATTCCACTCGTCTTTAGGTGTTCTGAGCACTCTACTCGCGCGATTTGCATAGCATTTTGAGCGATACTCATCGGTATACTAAAAAGTTCTCCAATATTCAATTGGTTGTTTCAGGTTCATTCGAGCAAAGTTCAAGCTTTCCAATTTATGCTTTTCGGTAAGTTTTGGCTTTATCTTAGCAACATAGAAGCTTAAACTGAATTTGGCCAGGAGACGAGATACCGTTGTTAGAGACATGGAAATTCCACGAAGGGCTTAGTATTTTTCAGCTATGATTCGTCGAGTTTCGAATCTATGGCTCTGGCGATATTTAACAACGCGAAAATCTCAGCTTAGTCAAATTTTCTGACACTATTATCGGCATGAGAAGCTTCTAGCTTGCCTGTAACTTCAAAGTGCTTAAAAATGGAATAAACAGTTTGGAGACTACATTGAAGGCAACAAGCAATGTATTTCTTGGTTGCAACAGTTTGTGATTCTGTTTCTCACATTCTCATCATTATGCGACGCTCTTGTATTGTGATCCGTCGGCTTCGTGTGTGCTTCGTCATTTGAAGGATGAAGTGAAAAAGAAATGAACCGCAGAATTAATTGAATATGTTATAATTAGCATAAATACAGTGATTTAATTTTCAAGCGCAATTATTACATAAACATTTGTTAAAATCAAAGTTGGCTCGGACACCACAGTATTTTATACTTTAACGGTGACATCATCGGATCCGATTTTATTTCCGGGCGGGACAGTTAGTCAGAGAACTTCCTTGGGATTGTCGTCTGCGGATTTTGTATTTTGTAGTGCTAAGGGCCGGGAGCAGCTGAGGGAACTACATCGTCATTTTGCTTATGTATTCCGCACTTTTAAAATCATAGTAAAAAACTAATTAATCCACTACAGTACTGGATCTAAGCTATACTTAGCTACCACTGTTGAAAACGCTACACAGTTCCAATTTTCACAACAATTGCTCTGATAATATCGAAGCTTTCAAAAGAACATAAATTATGATGAATATAAGCGCAAATGTCCAACAAGTAGTTGATGAATGGGAGGACTGATTAGATACATAAATTCAATTAATATTACGTATATATGTTTACATTGCATACCATAAGAATCCATAAGATAAAGTAAAATAGTTACTTGATATTTAAAAAGATGTTAAATAGCACATAGTAAATACATTAAAACTGTTACAGGAAATGTGATCATAAAAAAGGGTGACCAGTATAGACGTAATTTACGGAGTGATGTCTTCATTAAAGCTGTTACATATATGAGGAAGCGGAATCACTTAGATTGGAAACAAAAAGATTATTAGACTAATGAAAACCATTTTAATATACTGGAAATTATCAACCACAAGAATTATAAGAATATAATATTATTTTTACTTGGCTAATAACTAGTATATATTTACTTATTGCGTTTAGATGTATTGTTGGATTGTTGCTGTTGTGTGAGTCATGTTATTATATAATAGAAACACAGTAATGTGATTTACATGCGATTCACATGATTAAACCAGGAGCGTGTGCGGTTTTATTAGTGATGTTATGACCTCATATTTTGAAGTAAAAAATATTTTATATTTTATCTAATTTTTGAAATTTCCACATCAAAATACCAGAAGTTTCGGGTCGTATCATATAAGCTTATAATATGATGGTCCATGCAAAAATCACATCATATTTGGGGCTAAAACTGATTAGAACATATCTTAGCTTAGTAGTTTCCCATATATTTATTTGTGGATAATCTATATATATCGAAAGCGAATCTTAATCCCAATTCACAAATATAATTTTCATAAATCAGTTCTAGCTCAGTTCATTAATGCATAATATACATAATATTTGCCACATAATTAATGATAATTTTAATTACTATAATTCTAGTTATGAACTAATATAAAACAGTTAACGTTATAAAAACATATAATACAGTTATAAAAATATTAGTTAAGAATATCGCTACATTGTATTTTGCTGTTGGTGAATCAATGTAATTATAATTTCAATGTATTTATCTAAATTATATAAATGACTCACTTAACTGTAACCTTATCATCAGTACTAAAGCTAAATTATGAAAATAAAAACATGATAACCAAATGAGCCGATATTTAATAAATATAGTACTTTATAATTAAATTAATAATATACATAAGCAATCAAGTATTTTGAAATACCTATCAGATTTAGTTCATGTTTTATTTCATAATTCTCAAAATTATAATTGTACAATACATGAAAATGCTAAAAATAAGAGTACAATCTATGTTTTTGGTACCTATACTTTCACACCACAACTATGTTCAACTTTATTCTTGTATATAATTATCAGGCATTCTCCATATCCGAGTTCCAGTTCTGCTACAACTACGTGTATGACTCCCCGTTCTAAGAAAACTTGAGTCTCAATATGTCAGCCGCTTTCACGTTTGACGGTATAGCAACTCGCTCTAATTGCACTGAAACCCAAAACGTGATCTTCCGCCACGTCAACAGTTCGGTGGTCCAGCTGCAGCTCAACCTGGACGTCGACACCTAAAAGACCTCCTTCGCCCTCTTCTTCTATATCTTCAAGAACGTGGAGATCCAGAACTCCGTCATCAACCTGACCCTGAAAAACGGCTCCGACAAGGACGCGAGCCTCCTGGTGCACACGGCGCCCGAGTTCGCCATCAGCATTTTCTCCACCGCCTACAACGTGAAGTCGGACTCGTCCAGCTTCAAGAACGTTTACAGCATCTCGCGGCTCCTGGACCAGAAGCTCGCCTTGAACCAGAGCTCCTTCACCTTCACGCTGGGCTCCGGCGTCACCAACTTCTACGGGCTCTGCCACCAGGCCGACCAGGTCTCGATCGACAACTGCTCCTTCAACCTGAATGTGAACGCCAATATAGCCACTGGGTTGCTGTACATAAGCACCAGCGTCATACAGATCAGCAACATCTCCATCGGCGGCCAGCTTTAAGGAGCGAATACCTACGGCCTCATCTACCAAGCAAAAGCTCAGGTAACGATGAACCTGATCAAGTTCGCTCTCAAGACCAAGGGCGCGACCCAGAACTGCGGCTTCATTCAGGTCACCACCGACGCGGCTGCCGTATCCGCGACGAACATCGACTTCGCCGGCTTCCCGTTCTCTCCCAGCGAGCCAGCCACGTATGGGCCTGGGCTGACTTGCCCGTGCGTTCCAGGCGCGAATCTCGTCGAAGGGCTCTGCAAGTGTTCCTTGGGCTCCACCTTGGACGAAGGTGTTTGTAAGTGCACACCTGGCTCAACGATGGTTGGAAACTCGTGCGTATGCACAACTGGAGCCACGATGGATTCCAACGGCATCTGTATTTGTACTGAAGGAGCTACGTTGTCTAACGGGCTTTGCGTTTGTACGCCCGGGGCTACTCTCACCGGTGGGGTATGCGTCTGCACCACGAACGCTCTTTTGACTGGAGGAGTTTGTATTTGTTAGCCAGCGAATTCCGCTCTATCTGGGAATTCGTGTGTTTGTACTCCGTAGCATTCAACGATGTCAGGAAGTCAATGTATCTGTACTCCAATATTTAGTTCTATGGTAAATGGAGTTTGTAAATGCACTCCGACCGATTCTTTCATGAACAATGGCGTTTGTACTTGTCCGACCAACTCCGAGATTTCATCAACTGCTTGTACTTGCTAGCCGGAATACTCATCGATGATATCCGGATAATGTGTTTGTACTCCTTAGTATTCTTTGATGGACGGAAGCACTTGTAAATGTACTCCTTCTTACACGACGATGCAAAGCGGAGTTTGCACCTGTCCAGCCGGAGCTGCTTTTAATAACGGAGCTTGTGTTTGCACGGCTACAGCATCGACTATGAATAATGGCGTTTGCGTCTGTCCGCCTGGTGCAAATTTATAAGGAAATACTTGTGTTTGCATTATTGTAGGCTCTGAGTTGTAACAAAACGGTAACTATTAATGCGTTTGTACTCATGGATATAATACTGGTATTTGGTGGAATGGCGGTAATTATTATTGTCATGATAAACTTGTTTGCTGTACAACCAATTGTGCAGGACCATCTTATACATGCTCAAATGGAAATACATATTGGAGTGGTTGCGATTAACATACACCTTACGTAGTATGATTCATTAATTAATATATAATTTAGTTTACTTATAATTAATTATAAATACGATAATTATATTGGTAATTATATAGTATATGTTATATATTATATATTATAAATACCAGTACGTTTAAATGATTGCCATAACAACTGCGCAGTAAGTGATACACGTAGTTTGGTGAAAATATTAAATATTATTAGATAACTTAAATAACAACTATTTGTTTTCCACTTTTATACTGGATAAATCCAGAAATTTCTTATTTAGAGGAACTATGAGCGAGCCATTGGTAGATTTTGTTTTTAAAAATAGGTCTATATAATTACTGAAAATATTAGGAAAATATAATAAACCTTTTGAAATATCTAATTAGAAAGAACCGTCTTAAGAATAACTTTTCAAAACCTATATGGTGCGACATATTGAAAGCCCGAACATTTAACTCAAAGAAATCTAAAACAAACGTTTAACTCTTAAAATGGCACTCAACACATCTAAACAGCAAGTAAACAATGTTTTGAATTGTGCAAATCACATTCAGTTCATATCTTCCGTGGCTCATCTCTTCAAACTGCTGAACCAACCAGTTTCCTAATGAGATTTAATTTTTTAATTCTGACTGTGTATCATACACTTCAATTTAGTACGAATCTCCCCATGAATACCAAGCTTTGGTAATTATAGCTACAACCTGACCATTTTCAAATATTTGAAAGTCGTGTTCGAAAAAATCACCGAGCACCTTCCAATTTTTAATACCAGTAATAGAAAGTTCTTGTGACATACATGAGCATTCTTCTTAGATCATAAATATTTATTCATCGTTCTGATTTACGTAAAAAATAGGTGACCAACTGAACAATTTATTTTCAACACTAAGTAATTCCACACGCGAGTGAGCATCTAGCGAAGAGTGCTTCTAAGCGAGAGAAAACAACTTAGAAGATACGATAAAACAATCTTAGCCTTACTCATTCTTGATAAAGAATTCGGTTAGGATCCCGAAAACCTTCTCTTGCATGTAAAACTTTTACGTCATCATATATGGAGTAGAAATCAATTTCGCAAAAATAAGACCATTAATAAGTAATAATAAGTATAAGAATATATTTAAAATTTATACCAAAAATGTATCTAATTTTTAAACGTACAAAATTAGATAACACAATATATTTAGATTGCAATATGTACTGTACTCTTAATAGATATAATTATTTACCTTAAATATCAATAATTTGAAATTAATAAACCTCAATATAATAGATGTAAAAACAAACTTTCTACAAAAAAGATCTAAAATGTATAATAAAATGTCTTTTAAAATCATAGTAAAAAACTCTCAATATAATAGAAACATAGTTGATATTTTCTGAATGCATCAAAGGTGACCACCAAGCAGGTACAGATAATTATCCTCTCTCGTAAGCTGAAGAGAATAGTGAGCAAATAGAAACTGAGAAGCGATAAGTTTCTGAACATAGAGTTAGCGAATCAGGTGAAACTGACTTAGTGAGGCCACTGTCATAAATAACAATTAGTTAAATAATGTTAAATACATAAATAGCAGATACTTAAATAACTGGTTGAACCAGTTTTGAATGTCTTAACTAATAAATATTATAAATTAAATAACAAATTAACGAAAATACTCTTCATTGGAACAGTCGCCACCCGCGCTGAATCAGGTTATTGTTCGCGACCATTTGATCGAAGCTGCTGTTCTTGTCGTACGCGTCCGGTCCCGGGTTCTCGTTTTTGAACTAATAAGGAACCGATTCGCGCCTGAACTTGTGTCCAATATACTTCTGTTCAGGTATTTTATACTTTAACGGTGACATCATCGGATCCGATTTTATTTCCGGGCGGGACAGTTAGTCAGAGAACTTCCTTGGGATTGTCGTCTGCGGATTTTGTATTTTGTAGTGCTAAGGGCCAGGAGCAGCTGAGGGAATATTCACTTTGTAGTTTTTGTAGAGATTTGAGATTTAGGCGAACGGAGAATAAGTAGATTTCTGAATATTCACCGAAGGAGACGATTTTGACACGTACTTCGTTGGCTAAGTTATGTCATAAGACCCAGGACCCGGAGTACAAGCTGGCTACTTCATTTGAAGTGAAAATAGAAATAAATGGCTTTAAATGTAACTAAATATAATATTGATTCTTAAATCAATCGAATTAGTGTAAAAATATAGAAATATATTGAATTTATGTATCTAATCAGTCCTCCCATTCATCAACTACTTGTTGGACATTTGCGCTTATATTCATCATAATTTATGTTCTTTTGAAAGCTTCGATATTATCAGAGCAATTGTTGTGAAAATTGGAACTGTGTAGCGTTTTCAACAATGGTAGCTAAGTGTAGCTTAGTTCCAGTACTACATCGTCATTTTGCTTATGTTTTCCGCACTAACTGCTATTTTCGCTGCTAATTGAATGCTTGCTACTATTAAGTTTTTCAAGTACTGTGCTGCTTCTTGTTTGATAGTTATTTTAACTACTTTAGCTACTATTGCTAATGGATCTATTTTATAACTGCTCAATTGATGTAAAACTTGTTTGTTTTTGAATTTACTTTTGAACAATTGAGAATAATGAGTGCGATTTATTTTAATGCTTTGATGTAATTCCAGACAATACTATACCGAGTTAGTTATTTGAGAGTTCTGGCTTCTTTACACTTATGAACACTTTCTGTTCGCGATGCGTTTCGTTCAAACGGGAAATAATTACATCATAGTTTATTGTTTATATAATTCCTTTGTACACAATCGCTGATTTTTCATTCAAAATGCAACAAAATGGAATTTCGTGTGTGTTGAAAATCTTTTGCATTTAAAGCGTGTACACAGCAACATTCACTTTATTTAAGAACAAAGGGAACTTAGCCATAAACGCATAAATCTCGTTTTTAGTGTTCAATGTCAAAAATACATACTAAAGATTGGGATAGTGCTCCATTCTTTGATACATGGACGAATAATACTCATTGAAAATAGTTGACTCAGTATTTATTATTTCGACAAACGTTGGTGCAGAATCATTCGGAACATAACTCTAGAGTAAATATGTAAATTAACTTACTCGCGGAAATAGTTGCTAACTCATAATATGAAGTGGATAGAATTATTTATAATGATCGCCTATAGTTTGTTGTTTTTGTTCTAATATTGCGAGATAAATGTTTAGACAAATTGAATTAGTTAAATAATTCTGAACAATGTTTGAATTAATTTCATTATTAATTGCGTTTAATAGACATACTGTCGAAAATTAAAGACTGTTTAAAAAGTATTCAATATTGTGAGATTTTTGAGTTATGAGATGAAATGATTGAATTGAGCCTTAGTACTGATGTTAAGGTTAAAGTGAATCATTTTATTAGTTAAGTGAATCATTTTATATAGTGAGATTTTAATTTATCTATTTGTGAATATTAATTGACTATTTCAAAATATTACTAATTAGTATTAATTCTTCAGTAACTAACATAATCTCCAGATCTTTATCTCATAAGTTTACCAAATATAAATATAACACACTCTAAGGCGATAATTATAATATTATAAACATCTATGAAAACGGTAAATGATCCCTAATGTAATAATGTCATAAATATGATATTTATAATGTTAATATAACGTTGATTATTACTGAATCCTTCTATTCTTTGAAACTCTAAATGAAATGAGATATATATACAACATATTCTAATATTTATAATTTTATGAGATAATTAATTAAAAGTCACCACTTCAGTAATGGCTTTAATAATAAAAACGTATAATAATGGTCTAGTTGGTATATAAAACGACGATTCAGTTTCTTTGATATGTACGAAATAATCTTAAGCAGAAACGGTTTTAGTGGTTGCGCAGTAGATGATTGACAACAAAGTCAATTGTTTGTTCTTCGACTTCATGTAGTCCAGCGACTAGTTTTTCGAGGATTTGCAGTCGAAGAAGGATTTGATTAAGCTGATTAATTGGTCATAAATTTAGTACGAGTTTTAGTTTCCGGCTGGGTACGAGTAACTTGATGAGATGTTTAAGTAAGTAGTGCACAAGCAGGAAATGAACATGAAGGAGGATACCATGAATTTGATCGCCTAGCTCTTGAATAAGCAGCCGTAGCAGATGAGTTTGCTGAATTAGACGATGTCCTTCATTCCGCTGAACGTGGTCATAAAACGTGTGAAGAATCCGCCCACGCTCAAGGACAACACCATTTACGTTGGTTTCTACTTGGATAATTTAATCATATTTGACGACTAATAATTAATTCACCTGATGAAGGCGAATAACAAGTACTCTCAAGTTTCAGCCGTGATGAAAGCAATTCAAATATTTAAATACAAGCAAGTGTTCCTCGTTTTCTACAACGAACCACTTTTACTCTTTCTAATAAACAACATTGACCAGTTTTAGCTAAACGAAAATTGCTAAATGAAAGTGTACTACGAACCAAATATGCAAAAACTTAACCAGTGCATTGACTAATACATCACGAACCTGGCCAGAACACCCAACTTCCAAAGCTACTTCGAGGCGAACAACGTCGATATGCACGACAACGTCTCTCCAATCCCACAGGATTTGAACTAAAACGAAACACTTCTATAGAGGAGCATCTTCATAGATCAAACGCGAAACTCAGACATAATACAAACCTCAAGCAGGAACGTATACAACGATTTATTCGCAACTGATGAGCATAGTATAATTGAAAAGAGAATCAGCGCATCAAATAAAGTTCAAGAGCTGGCACTAGCAATACAAAATAAAGAAGCGGAAAAAGCAAAGAAATAAAAAGAGATACATGGGAAAAGCGTATCCAGTAACGAAGGATTCACGTAAATACTTGAACAAAAATAATAACAACAAATCCAGCCGAAAGTAATAAAAGCAAAATAAATTAAATAATAACAAGTTATTCAAATCCCAAAAGTGCCAGAACCAAAATAACCTGAACACGAAGAAACAGAAATAATAGTAAGCGCGAACCCAGCAATGCGCTCCGTATCGCAAGCAGCAGCTCAAAAGGTAATCGAACTTGATAAAAAGCTCTCGAGCATTAAAAACTACTAACAGTTCTTCAAATGTGATATTATGATCCAGCACACTATAGTTATTAAGTAAATAAACGGGAAACTACTGCTAACAGTTAACGGAGGAACCATGCGACCAACTTCAGTATCCATTTCGGAGTCTGTATTCACACTTTTGATTCAGGTCACCGAAAAATTGCGTAACTGTGCTATTAAAATAATCGTTAACTCAAAGATGCTGCGCGATCTGGTTTATGAGTTCAATCCAGAACGCGCTCAGTAGTAAATGTTCAAGACTCTTCTTGAGCAGAATTAAATCCTTATTGATTTGGTATTGAAAGAAGTCATAATCACAATTCAGCAAACGGTGCCAGCTGACGAAAAGGCTAAATATCTCACTTTGACCAATAACAACGACTATGTAATTGACAACATCTTGCAGAAGCCGCTTCTTATTAATTACGTCTCGGATCTATTCGGCTCCGTGTACCTTCAGAATCTCACTTTCATCATCTCATTGGTAAACTTTTCAACTTAGTAGCAGTTGCAAAATGAGGTCAAGCTCCTATTTGAGCAAATATCTGCACAGTACGACCTTAATCTTCAAGTAATCCTCGTTTTTCAGCAGCAAGAGCCTGAGCCTGAACAACCCTACGAATTATTCCTCTCGAATTCCGAGAACAAAGTAATTCAGCCCGAAGTGGATTAATTCCCTTCAAAAGAATAATTTAAAGGTTCGAAAACCCTCGAAAGCTACAATTTTGACAAGAGCAAACTGGAGAGTTTGAACTTTGAGCCAAAAGTAAAATAAATAATCGAGTAAAATAAAAACGAGAAATAAACGGAGAAAAATAAAGATAAACTGATCATAAAATTCCAATGCGAAGTGAACCCACAAGATCTGGCCGAGATTATGAGCAAATTGCTCGGAATCGCTCAGGGAGAGTTCAAAGTAGAAGTTGGAGGGCAGAAATGAACCGGATGAATGTTAAATTTCTAATTTAGATGTGAAATATATTATTCTAAACAATGAGGTTATATTTTAAATTATTTTAACACACCTATAATTTATTTCATTTAAAAAATGAGCGGGTTATGAGTCTCGGCACTGAATTATCGGCACTGAATCAAACCTCATCATATCTCTTTAACGTTTTTTCTTAATTATAGCAAATTTAGCCTGTGAGCTAGAAGCTTTTAAGTAGGGGGAAACAAGAGCTTGCACTTAAATATAGGTGACATTTTTGTTTTGTTTTAATATAACACATCACTACCTTCAAGCAATGTTTTAACATTTTCTTATTGTAAGAGAAATAGTAGTTCTTGAAGTCTGATAATGTTAGAGTATATTGCGTATCTCATCAACAACTGTATTTATTATTATCCACATCAAAGGTTTCCTTCTGTTAAGTTATCAATATATTCATCAATATTAGATATTTCAGTACTTTAACAGTTATTTAATCCAGCTCGATACCGATTTCCTTAATTTAAATCCAAAAGTAATTCAAATATACTTTTAGTCCCCACAACTTATGTGATTGCATTGTTACAGATCTTGAGTAAGATTTTGGTACCTGTGGTTACTCAACCAAAGTTGCATCTCTACTATCTTCCATCAATGTATTGGATAATAATTTATATTTGTACTCTACTATGCAAAGAATCTGTAATGATCTTGCGTGTAGTTAATTATAAACACAACTCTTAAAATTTTTATTGAAGAAGTGTTCGGTTTTATAATTATCTGGACTTGCGAATTATATAAATATTATTATTAGATAGTAATATAACTGCAGCTATTTAGACAGCTATATTCAAAAATTTATTGTATTTTCTAAAATTTTAAGCTTTTAATTGCGAAGATTTGACTTTTGAGCTCAATTACTTATACAAACTAATAATAAGCGAATGCGGATTACAAAATTATTTTAAACGAAATTCGCTTGTGTACAGCTACTTTATACCAGCTAATTTTTTGGGATTTCTTCAGGCTTATTATCCAGAATAACGTGAAGTTAACACTAAGTTACGTAAGTATTATTTATTATTAAGTTCGTCAATGAAGCTGGGAACTGCTAATAGAATGAAGTTGCTACAGTTGATTGAATATTTTATATCTAGTATTGATTTGCCTCCAAAGCTATTTAATTTTTAGATGTCAGTTAATAAAGTTGTGCTATAATTTGTTTAATTTTCTGCGTTCAATGCTCTAAATTTTGATTAATTACTCAATGACAAATTTTAAACGCAATACTGGCAAGTCTCCTTTGATTCAAATATTTCAGCTCTAGAAACCGTATTATTGAAGCTGGTCTTATAACTAAAATATACTAAAATTTGAGTTAACACGAAGAATCATGATTAACTGGTTGTTTAATTCACCGAGATAAAATTATAACATAGAATTACAAAAATGACTTATTAAAATACAAATTGTGTGGTATATTCACAATAATATCACTAACCAGATTGTAATATTGGTAAATTTTACATTGTATAGAAGTGAAATTTTAATAGAAAACCCACTTTTGTCATGGATTCATGCTAATAGAAACAATATATTTTATAGTAAAATAATATGTCCACTTCCATACATGGCGTCATTTTGATGGTAAGAGATATAAATACAATTAACAACAATACAATTATAATAATCAAAATAATAATCACTTTATTTGTTCAGATATTATGCCACTTATTTAAAGAAACAAGTTATCGCAATTCAGACCATCCATAAAAGAAATCAGCAGTCGTAGTTATTGTGGTTGAACAAGCTACTATTTGAAATCTGTAACACCCATCAACTTTATTTATTTGATCCACTATGATTTGTGTTAGTTGTATACAATGATAATTTCTCTAATCAACTTCAGAATGTTCAAATCCTTTTCATTAACAAAATTTAATTTGTTTTAGTTTACGACTTATATAAGACTGAAGATATCAAACATATAATTATCTATTAATGTTTATTGAACTTTATCTTCATTATTACAGTACTGTATTAAATGTTAATAGATATAAAATTGAGCTATCAGCTAAATCCTGGATTTTATTACGTTAAAAATCTGTTTCAAACTGGAATTTACGAATTCTATTGTTGTAAAATGATTTGCATTACTAATTTGTTCTACCTTTGATATGTGAGGAAATTATCGTCCAATCAATTGATTAATCATTAAACTACTTGGAATGATATATAATTTAATTTATTTCTTATTCAGACCATTATCTATAAGGTTTGGAAACTTTTTTCATATTTAAGAAGTGAAATAGTATATTTGGTATTTCAAAACACATATACATATAAAAGAATATTATTTTATCATTTTACAAATGATGATATATGAACAAATGATGTTGAGTGAGTCATGTTATACAAATGATTCAGGTTTTAATAACAAATTAAATTAATGAACATTTAGTTGTATAGTTGTTATAAATAATATAAATAAGCATTATGATTGTAATCACAAATTATAAGTCAATCAATTTTGTATCTTTCTTGTTATATGTACTAAATAATTTTACGTATTTTATATAATTTGTAACCTTTTGATTCATGATATTATCTAAAGAGTAATAATGATATTAGAAATTAAATCAATCATATATAATGAATAAACGCGGTAAACAAATCAATAATAATATGTTCTTTTTAAATTTTACTATACATGATAGTTAGTTAACTGGAATTTATATAAATTTCTACTAACATCAGTCTGCCCATTCATCAACCTCTTGTTGCATCATCGATTCTCTCAGTTTATTTGCTCTCTGCGCGTTGACCATATTAACCGCTTTAACGTTGTGTTCGTTATTATTTGGCAGTGACAAATTCTCTAAATTTTTAATAAATGGGAGTGAGGCCTGACTGAGTTCAACAGAATTATTAACCTCCAGTTTGCTTCTGCTGCTGCTCATATTCAACTTTGGGAGAGCTCCGAGTGATTTACTCTGTAATCCACCCAAAAGTAAACTGAGTTGTTTGTTTTACAACAGTAAAACTGAGTTCTCGTCAACGAAAAGTTGTTTTTTGGGCCTCTTCAAAACGTTCAAATGAGAGATTAAAATGGAGTAGTTCTCAGTTGTGATTCCCCCCTTATAAACGATGTTTTGCTTCTCGTTTAAAATAATGCAGAATGGGATTTGAGTTATATTCACTAATTATTATATGCTTGTTGAATACACAGCTACGTTTACGGATTTGAAGCGGGGATACGTATCTATGAAAGATTTGATCTCAGATTCGGAGTTCTTAGTCAGAAAAACGTACTACAGATTCGGGTAGCGATCCATGCGCTAGCACATCAGGTGGTAGTAATTATCATAAATCTTTGAGCGCGTGTTAATCACATCTATAAAAGTTTGCACGTCAGCAAGCGGAATGTAGGACTTGTAAATATAAGTGAGAGAATCGATTGGTGGAAAGAAAAGCGTCATTGTGGAGTGAAAAAGAATACTTGGAATTAACTAATTTAAAATGGATAAACGGATGAATACTATAAGTAATAGTTAAATATGTAAATTATTGTATAAATCGAACTAAACAAAAAATGAGGAATCATATCAAACGGTATATGTGTTTAACATCATATCATTTAAGGCTGGAAAAAGCCGGGATTAGTTTTTAAACTTGACCGATTTCCTGGTTTTAGCTCCTGGAAAATATTGGAAAAGGGAAAAAATGAGAAAATATATTCACTAAACTGATTTTTAGAAAAATGAGTTATATATCAGCCTGATATTATCAGGTAGGTATATTACATCAAAATTTATCCTAAATAACTCTAACTAGTTGTTATTCTCTAATATTTTTCATATTGTATCTATTTTTAATTTTAAACTCTAACATTTTGTGATTTATAATGATATTTTTAAGTTTAGATATTCAATAACATATAACACGTTCGTAAATAGTTATTTAAATTCTGTCTTCTAGTACTTATAATATTACGAATTATACAAGTCTTTAAATAATAATCTTTATATGTTGTATTTTACCACCTACCTCCATTTATAGCGTTCTTTAGTCACTATATATTGTGTTAAGAAAAATATTTCTCAATTTAATGAAAACGAGTACAGTGGTATACATAATATTTATTTTTGATAAGTTTCGGTGTTAAAAATGATGGTACACGAGTGAAATTTATATAGATTACTTAGGTCAGCAAAATATAATTATTATTAATTTTTCACATCATATCCATACCGTATCCGGAAAGTTATATTTTTGAATTATTAAAGAAGCTTCGGTACTAATATCATATATTCAAGATCTTTGGTACAATAATGTTGATACATGTTGATACATGTCATGCCAATTTAATTACTATAAATATTGGCAATGATAGCTTTTTATGATCTTTATACAACTATATTTTTACATTTTCACAAAATTAATATACAATTTCGTTCTTGGAGCAAGGTTTGTCAGAACTACTGGTTATAGATGAACATCAAATATTATATCGAATTTGTCTCAGCTTTCAAAAAATAATAAACTATTAACTTTACATTTTTGTAATTTATTATTTATGAAGTAAATAGAAGTCAAAGTAATAAAGAGTAAAATATAATATTTATTATACGTCTAGTAATTGTTTTGTAAACTAAAGTTTACATATTATTGTTATTACTAAAATGAATATATACTTTCAATCTCATGTTATGCGTGAAATGGTAATTATAATATATATTAATAATTTCTTAATGAGTACATATGTGATAACTATACGTAACTAAATATAGTTTAGATAATTATTTGTTTTTAAATCTAATTCAAAATATTACAAATCATAATCTTTTGACTAATCAAGGAGGTAATGTATATCACTATCTAGTTATATGTTACTAAACTTGTTAATAGTTGTTAATAGCAATATAAGTCTTAATCATAATTGCTAGGATTCATATTACACAATTACTCGTAATTTATTGGAATAGTACGATATTCAATCTTTATTATAATATTTGTAATAGTTGTTATACTTACATTCATATTTTTAATTTAAGGCAGATATCAGTGTAAAGTGATTGACAACTTCATTTGAAATTTTCGAATTGAAACGGAAAATGCTAGAGGTGAAATGAAATTATTAAATTAATTATTATAAGTTAATGTAAATAATTTACTATTACACGACCTTATTGTATTTGTTCAACACTTGTTAAATCGTGAATTTGTGCTTTTTCTATAGTTATTCTAAAATCAACGAACTCCTGATTATAATATATTTTATAAAACATCAATAACCTGAAGTAGTACGAAGCTAAAATTTGGATCAACTTAGTTCATCTTCTTCAAAATAAATCTAATTTTATCTCAAGTTAGCTTTATTTAGAATGTAATGAAGTGAAACTAATATTTTTAATTTTGAAATATGTTTTATCTAGTAATGCATGATATAGAAATAAACTTGTTCTTTCTTCTTATTAATCCATTTCAAATAAATTAAGATTTATATTAATAAAATGTTGTTTACAAGATAAAGTAATTCTAATTAATAATCATCACTTGTATATATCTAGCATCGCAACTGAAAATTATAGGCGATTGTGAAAGTATTCTAATTTTGTAGTTTTAGATAAGTTGTGAATTAATAGTGAAGTCAAATAGTTTTATTTATTTTCCTTGTTCTTTTAGAGTTAAGTAATTAAACCTCTAAAACTTTCTACGATTCGTAGAATAGAACACTACGGCCTAATTTTACTTTTTTAATATTTGTGACTTAATTGACTTAAATTATATCTTAACGGTTGAAACTAATATAGTAGTACAAATGGATTTGCTCTATTATAAAACCATAACTAAAGACGGATAGCTATTGGGAATCTAAGTTCCATATTTATCATCATTATTATATTTTGATGGTCGATTATAGTAACATCAGCATTACTAGAACAATCATTTGATTCAAAATTTGATTATAAATACATCATTAATTTAGCATGTTTTAAAGATGAAAATGCACTATTCTTTAGCGTAAAGTATATAACTATATTGTATCTTAGTAATTTTCACTATTTAATTTTTATATATTATTGAAGTCTATTTATTTAAATGAATCTAATATTTGTAAAGTTAAAAATTAACTTATATTACATAACAACGCGATATACTGTTATTTATCAATTATTTCCCACTTCAATAAATATAAAATTCCTTGAATATTTTATGAACTCGAAGAAACCGGAAGGGCAAGGCTACGGAGAAATCTATTTATGCTGATAAATTTCAATTGTTAAATTTATAGGCGAACATCAATATCGTTTACGTTACAACGATTTACATATATATATTCATATATATTCATATATTCCATCTGTTCTAAAAGAGTTAATAAAATATAGACCCTAAGTATATTGATTGTTTTCACTTATTAGCAAATGTTTCGGTTTCATCATCTTGCAACTTATATCTAGTCATCTATTTTTTGTTTTTCATGAAGAAGAAAACAAAGACAACGATTCCAATAACAACTAAAGCAACCGCCACAACGACCCAGATGATCCACTAGTTGTTCTTTTTCTTTTCGCTTTCCGTAACTTTTACTTGGAACTCCAGGCGTCCAGTAACCTGAGACTGGACCAAAAAGTTCATTTCTGTGATGTTAAACTTTCCAGTTTGGTTTAGAGATATTTTGCATGTGATATTTTCTGGGTACTCGAAGTCGTCGGTGAAGCAAAGCTCAACGTCAGGGTCTATATTCAGCACCTCGAAATACGCGTCTTGGCGAATGGTTTCAGCAAACTAAAAGTGAAGAGGAGTATTGGCCTGGAGTTGGATATTTTAATGCGAATTGACGTCAATTATGTGCACATCCACTATGTCAGCTTTGATTAAGTTGTTGCCATCGTCGTATTGTTCAATGGAATAGTAAATGTAATCTTTCTAATAATCGTATTCTGTAATATCGATATCACCCTCAATTATACTACCTTCCTAAGATTTATAAAATTTGCAATCAAACCAGATTACGTTCATCAAAATGGGAGCTGAACAAACCCACACCATAACAGTGGCCTACGAATTGATTTCAAATTTAACTCTCTTGTTCACACCTGGAACTTATTTATGAACGAAAAATGTGCTTTCTGGCTGTGCTCTAGTGAGCGAGTAAGTTTGAGAATCGAACTGATGAACAGCTGACGCGACCAATCTCATTTATGTGTCAAACGTGCTTGTTACATTTATGTAAACATACTCTTAATTTTCATTTTACATCGATGATAAGTCTACGGCAAAAGAAATGAATATATCTAAGTATTTGTAAACGGCGTAGTTCGTGCTGTTGTCCAAAGAGTTGAAATATATAAAATTTCCATCATCTACAACAGTCATAGCCTAGAATGCAAACTGCGAATACGTAATAGTTTAACCATTGGCTGCGACAGCAGGAGGCACTTTGACGCCGACTATGATACTCTACGCTGCTTTCAGAGTAATATTCTAGTCCTGCTGATTGATTAAAATAAGATCTTCTGTGTCCCAAATTTTAACTTGGAACTCCAGGCGTCCAGTAACCTGAGACTGGACCAAAAAGTTCATTTCTGTGATGTTAAACTTTCCAGTTTGGTTTAGAGATATTTTGCATGTGATATTTTCTGGGTACTCGAAGTCGTCGGTGAAGCAAAGCCCAACGTCAGGACCTATATTCAGCACCTCGAAATACGCGTCTTGGCGAATGGTTTCAGCAAACTAAAAGTGAAGAGGAGTATTGGCCTGGAGTTGGATATTTTAATGCGAATTGACGTCAATTATGTGCACATCCACTATGTCAGCTTTGATTAAGTTGTTGCCATCGTCGTACTGTTCAATGGAATAGTAAATGTAATCTTTCTAATAATCGTATTCTGTAATATCGATATCACCCTCAATTATACTACCTTCCTAAGATTTATAAAATTTGCAATCAAACCAGATTACGTTCATCAAAATGGGAGCTGAACAAACCCACACCATAACAGTGGCCTACGAATCGATTTCAAATTTAACTCTCTTGTTCACACCTGGAACTTATTTATGAACGAAAAATGTGCTTTCTGGCTGTGCTCTAGTGAGCGAGTAAGTTTGAGAATCGAACTGATGAACAGCTGACGCGACCAATCTCATTTATGTGTCAAACGTGCTTGTTACATTAATGTAAACATACTCTTAATTTTCATTTTACATCGGTGATAAGTCTACGGCAAAAGAAACGAATATATCTAAGTATTTGTAAACAGCGTAGTTCGTGCTGTTGTCCAAAGAGTTGAAATATATAAAATTTCCATCATCTACAACAGTCATAGCCTAGAATGCAAACTGCGAATACGTAATAGTTTAACCATTGGCTGCGACAGCAGGAGGCACTTTGACGCCGACTATGATACTCTACGCTGCTTTCAGAGTAATATTCTAGTCCTGCTGATTGATTAATATTATGTCAGCATGAGGCTCATCTGCAAGTGCTGAGGTAGAAAGGAAAATCGAGAATAGTAAGTTGAACATTGGAGTGGGGTGCGCATTTCCATTTTATGTCCCTTATGGCATTGACATCAATAAATTGTGCGTTATTCAATCTCTGATTGTTATCTTGCATTATCTTTGTAGTGTAGTTGTTTTAATACATATTGCTTCTAAATCGATATATCGATATAATATTTTATATATTTATATAAATATTACAGAATGTGAGTAGACAGATGGATATACTTTGAAATTTAGATACAATCAAATTAGGATACACAATCCAAATTGTGATTGTTATCTTACTTCCTATATCATCATTACTGAATCTTTGGAATTTTAACCATGCAATTTTAATACGTATATAAGCATATATGCTTTTAAACTTAACTATATATCATATATAAAATTGCACACAATTAATGATATATATACTTTGTTCAAATTTGGATACAATCAAATCTGTCCCTTTTTGAAAAACACTTACACTAATATTAAACTTTTAATACTAATATTAAACAACGATGTACATTACGTTATGGTATCTGATCTCATTTCTCGTACATAACAATAGGATCGGAGTATTCATCAATAGTTGAACTTGGTAAGTCTCAAATTTTACATAACATAGCCATCTATTGTGTATTTTTTATATGGTCTTTATTCGTTCAGTGACAATGGATACAGCTCGTATATATACTAGGTACAAATTGCTTATATACATTTCACTTTTTATGTAGATATCTCAACTTATTTGTATATAGGCAAACCAAATCTGTAGCTAAGCCAAATTTGTATGTAAACGAGACGGCTTTATTTGGGCTAACCAGCTGATTTCAAGCTTCTTTACCATTTCATGTATTCCACTTCTTTATTTGCCGTTGAACTTCCATGAGTCGTCCTCCATTTCCAAGAGCTAAGTCTCAGGCTATAAGAAGCTGATCAGTCGTAGGGATATTATTATTCCTATACGTCTACTGTAGCCAATACTGTCTAGGCGTAAGTCCAAAACCAGTAGGTTCAACCAGCATCACCAGCTGCACCTATCACTTAAAACAGAACCCAACCTGTGAAAGTAGTGAACAAAAAGCGCTAAAGCTTCTCTTACAAACTCAAGTAGGAAGTAATTAAGCTCTTTAAAATTGAATTTCTTGCTTGTTCTTGTGCAGCCATGACTAACACTGTTGTTTATTTTGCTCTGAACAATGTAAAAGAACACAACGTGCGAAACTTCTTGAGAAAGGAGTATCAAAACAAAATACTCCAGGCCAATGGTGAGAAGATTCTCGAGCTAGAAAGAATAAGAACAAGAAATAGCACTTTCCCTAAAATTGAAGAGGGACTCAAGCAATTCTTTGAAGCTAACGTTTGAATATTAGCTTGTAAGTCCCTTGTAGTAAAAACCAGCTTACTCCTGAATCGTGCCAGATAAAAAAGTAAAAATTCCAAAACCAAATCGTTAGTTATGCTGGAACACGTAAAGAAAGCTATTTCAAAGATAAAACCGAGTGTTATCATTCATGGATTCGAGAAAACTCAGTTGATTCGTTCAAACACAACAATTGTATGTGGTGTCTTATGCAGAGAGAACTATGGGTTTTGCTTGTCGTCTAATATTTCAGTGTGGAGTGAAATAATTATTCAGTTTAAAATATTGAATATCATTTTGCAATCACTCCAAATTCGGTTACATTTATCTTTGGATAGAGTCCGTATAGTTGATAGTGATTATCTTTATAATAATACATTTTGTATATAAACAATCTATATTGTATATAAAAATCATCTTTTGTATGTACACAAGAATCAAATGTATATAAACAAGATACATGTTGCATATCTCAATGGATACAAAATTGCTTACATACATCGAGGTTTTCCGATGTATGTAAACGAGTTGTATCCATTGTCACTGAACCAATAAAGACCGTAATAGAATACAATGAAGTTTAGGACAATAAGAGCAATTATTTCATTGTTAAGTTGAATGCATAAAATATAAATGTTCGCACTTCAATATTTTCACAATAAAGAAGACATCACACCATAAATTACTTATTACTTATTATTTAAACATAAATGTTAAACTAAAATTACTTGAAAACAGTTCCTGTACAGAATAAAGATAAGGATATATATAAATTACTTGAAAACTACTTGAAATATTAATAAATATTATTAACTTAATAATATTAAGATATATAATAATAAGAGTAAATGAGCCTAAATAGGAAGAAACTGATTAAAGAGTTATGACATTGTTCCCCGCTCTAAACTTAGAAGCACTACGCGTTGTCGCTGATACGCTAGTCCCAAGATTAATGTTGTTTGGGTGGTGTGTACTGATTTGGTGATACTCTGAAGATGAGATGGCCGCAATTTAGATATTTCGGATTAGGATTTTCTTTGTCTTTGTTGTAAAATAAATATAGCCAGTTCTATATTACAAATTTTTCTAATTACATCATTTGTCATCAACTATACTCA